>VZTT01002659.1:83276-103500 GCA_013400855.1 Buphagus erythrorhynchus
GGATAGTGCCTCCACTGCTTCCCTGGGGTGCTGAGGGGCACTCCATCCCCTCATCCAGATCAGTGACAAAGGCATTAAACAGGTCTGAGTCCTGGGGAATCCCACTTGTGACTGGCCTCCAGCTGGATGTAACTCCAGCCACCAGCCCTCTCTGGGCTTGGCCATCCAGTCAGTTCGTCAGCACCCAGCAAGCAGTAAACCTGTCTAAGCGATGAACAGACAGCTTCTCCAGGAGAATGCTGTGGAAATGATTCAAAGGCTTTACTGAGGTCCAGGCACACAACATCCACAGGCAGGTCACCTGGTCATAAAAGGAGATCAGGTTGAACCAACAGGATCTGCCTTTCCTAACTCCATGCTTCCCAGACTTCTGGTTTCAAAAGCATCCTGAGTCTGCTTCAAATGCCTGGACATCTACTTGCCATCTTATATTCCAGTGCTGCTGCTCTAACAAAGACATACCTAGCAACAAAGTCAGAGCACAGAAGTAGTTACATTCAAGTGCAAAGAAAATACATGTTAATACATTTTAAAACAGTCTAGGCCCACCCGTGGAGGCACCTTAAATCTTTAAAATCAAAAGAAACCCCAGCAACTGCCGTGGGATCTTGGGGATTGGGAATTAATCCAAAAAAGCATCTTAATCTCTAAAGAGAATAGCTCAAGCAAGTAGCACAGAATGTGCTGTGCATCAGTGGAACATGGCATTCCGTTGCATTAGGCATCCCTTAGGTGCCTAATAATCCTTGCTATGCGTCAACTCTTTGCTCTATAATGTACCAGTTCATGTCTCGATTGCCACACACTCATCTCTCTTTGTGACTGTGCAGTGACAGAATGCACACACACTAATGTGCAAAGCATGGATTATGCATTAAATGTGAAGGTAAACATCAGTGTAGACAAATCTGACCTGCAGCCAACTTCCCTTTGGTCCCAGCTTAAAAGGAAAACATACTCTCTCACAGGGGCAGAGACTGGCAATCCTACTTCTCTTACCCAGCTCTTTGGATTTGGGTTTTTTGTGTGAAAGGTGCCTTTAAGTTCCCAAAAGCTGACTACTCAAGACTGTTTCTTGAGAGGCAGCACAATGGAATAACATGTGTGTTCATAGTCTCCCATTAATTCATGCTGGTTTTCTGATGGAAATTATTCTACGTCACACCTAAACCCCTAAATATTTAAAAATAAACAACCATGCAGACTTTATGACTGGGATGACACTTTTACTTTTTTTTTTTTCTTCATGAAGCCTAGAACAAATATAATGCTCATGAGAAACTGAGTTGTCCTTAGGCAGGAAATCAGTGTTTATATATAGAGTATCTATATATAGACACACACACAAATGCACGCAACAATATGTGTGTATATATGTATGATTCAAGATTTCTTCCCCCTCACATTCATGATCATTCTATGTCCTTCTACACCTAATGGGTCAATAGGGCTTCCCAGAAGCAGCTCAACAAGAAAGCTTGTCCCTACAAAAGCTCAACCTAAAAAAATAACTAAAACCTTAAGGACTTAAGCACAAAAATTTTCAGGGAAGGAAGAAATGGTGCACGTTAATCTGTCAGTGGTAACCCTGCACTCTTTTCTACCACATAGAAGGGAATTGATGCTAACTGGTGAACAGCACAGGAAGGCTAACTTCAGTCAGTTCACCCTTACTTACTGGGTGCTCACATGCCAGTAAAAAACCATCATTTGGTATGCACCAATATATGACCTTCCTATAATGCGGTTGTGAGTTTAAACTTGTAGAATCAGATGCATACCTTACATTACATTGCAAAGATTATATTCATATGTGGTGATGTCACTGAGTAGAAGCCCCAGAATAGCACAGCTTGAGAACGAATTAATAGGAAGCACTTAATGCTTAAAGCATTTTGCAAACATTAGCATTTCAGTGCTCCCAAGACACAAGTAAAACCATGCACACAGCTTTCCTGGGAAATGGTGAAAAGACTCACTCAAAGGCTCAGCAGGAAGTCAGATGTGCCATTACGAGGTGGGAACTGTCTTTATCTGTCTTTAATGTGTACCCAGGTAGATTGTATCTGACTACATTTTATAAAATATCTTTATCCTGTTTCAGATGTCACCAGTGCAAGCACTTCAATAATGTCATCTGTTAGATGTTAGTGACATTGAAAATAAAATGCAAGGGAATGTGAAATGTCAAGACCACCAGATGTCTTCAAAGTGAGACATTTCCAAGGGGAGCTAAGAAATATGATCTTCATGCTGCAGCAGTGCATGTCTGCTTCCTTCCTATTTTCATGAACCTCACCAGGCTCCATTACTTTCTTTTCAAGGTGATGATAAAGCAAAATCCACATATTGCAACAGCAAACTTCACCAGCAGAGTTAATAGTTGTGAAGAACCTGAGCCTTACTGCGGTCATGGATTTTCATGTAAAACCAGCTTGTTTTCCAAACCATGTCTAGTATATGGATGAGAGGAACTTGGATGCTGATAGTACTGTTTGGGTGACAAATTTTCCAGCATTCTTGCCACTAAGCTGCAAAGAAAAATTTCTATTTCTCAGTGATCTATTGTTGCTTATCACATTCATATTAATTAGAAAAATCTATATCCACAGAAAGATTACCAGATCCTGAAAGGCTGTTCACAGGAACAAAGACCTTTAAAAGAAGAGTAATGTTTGAAGTGAAAAACAAACGTTTGAAAAATAAAGGAAGTCAAGAGTTTTACATGCCAGCAAATACAAATCTAAACCCCAGGGTTTTAGAGCAGTTGCTTGAATCACCTGCGGGCAGGGATGAAGAGGGTGGCAGGTACAGGCACTGATAGGGGAGCTTTAATCACCCAGCAGTTGTCACCTTCTGTAGCATTGACACTTTTCTCAACCACAGCCTGAATCTCTCCTGCATGGCAAGAGTCAGGCTGCTCCACAGGCTTTGCTTTTGCCAGCAACTTCCTGGACTACACAGCCATTGATGATCACTTTCAGGCTGAACCCCACTGGCCTAACCAGAAGGTAGCTCACAGTTACTGCCACTTGCTGTGAGGCATCACCACCTAAGTAACTAACACCATTTCTTAGAACTGTGGGTTTGGGATTTTGTCATACACAAATATAACCAGTTACCTCGTTTCGAGTGTAGACTTTGACAGTCCAGGATTGCAGCTGAACGTCTCAGAGGCCTCTGGGTTACACTTCAACAGTGGATGATGGGTATGAAAGGATTCCATCACTTGGAAAGTCTGAAAAGGGCTCCTTGTCAGTCAACAGAGCTGAGATAATTGCATTTGCATGCCTAACAATGAAACTATGAGAGAAAAACTGAACTACTCTGTCAGCTGAAAAAAAAAAACCATCATGGCTAACATCAGGTTAAGTGCAGGGTAGGAGTCCTCCAACAGGCACTATGGCACTCCCTGCTCCTGCTAGGACAGCTGGCTGCAGAAATCAAAGCAATGACACAGCCAAACTTTTCCAGTCTCAAACAAGAACAGGAATCCACCATAATGAAAAAAAGAGTCATGCCTTGCCCATAACCATCCTGCACCGGAAGCTGGGCAGCAGCATGTTTGGAGTCAGACTGTAATTCTGTGTTAAATTACACACTTCAAACACGATGTCAGCTGGATTTCAGAATGGAGTAACTCTGCTCTACTCTGGAGACAAACAGCACCTAGTACTACAGTCCAGTTTTCAGATGTTAGGAAAGCAAAACTCACAGATGGTAAACACAACAAATAATTTAAAACACACTAGAGCAGCTCAGAATTGACATATATGTGAGGAGAAAGAGCATTTCAGGTGAGATTAAATGTACCATTTTTATGGAGCTCTAATTTGTTGCTGCAGGACATGGAAGAAAAAGCCTCTTGGGCTGCTCCTGACCCCAACCCTTAAAAAAACAAAACAACCCCCTCCCCCCCAGTCACACTTGCTAATAGAGAGGAAAATCCCATAAAACTACTTTGCCTCTCACGTTCTAAACCAAGCCAATTTAATATAGAATCTTCTATCATCAAAGTGGCCAACTGCATTCCCACATAGAGAAAATAAAACCAGACTGTGACAGCCCAGATCTGTAGCATTCACTGTTACAACCTCTGCATTAAAGACAGAGGAGTATGGAAAAGTAAAAACCATGAGTTTTCCACAAAATCCATCAGGCAGCTTTGTCAGATGTGTCAGTATCTCTATGTTTCTCACTCAACATGTGCTCCCTCAGTGCCTAGAGAAAAACACATTGGCTGGTTTATTTAAGAGGCATTCAGTACTGGATATAGTAGTTGGTACAAAGCTCTACCCTCTGTTCTAAAGACAATTTGTTTCTTCATTTAGGAGTTGGATTCACCATTTCACGTCAACCAAGATTTCTCATCCTGTACTGACATCTTCCTATTATTGATGACACCTAAGTTTAGAGGGTGCAGATAACCCCTGTTAGCAATAAGAAGTGGTGACAACAAAGGTCAAGAAGCACACCTTTACTCTTCAGGAGGAACATACAAACTCTGGATGCTGATACTGTAAATAAAATCAGCGGTTTATCTCTGAATGAACCTCAAAACAGGAGGTGCTACACAGATCATAGCTTGATCTCAAATAATTATTCTGTTGATGATCCAAGATGAAAAATGCTTTCTTTGGCTGATAACTTGCACTTGCTTCCTTGGAAGCATATTATTTCTGGCTTACTGAGACAAATTCTTTTTATTTTTAACTAAGTGTTGAAAATATTTCAAAGAGAATTGCCAAGTGAGCCTGTAATACCTGGACCAAATATCCTGTTTTGTAGTAATACAGTCTATTTAGGGCTGCATCTGAAGGTCACTCATACTTCAACTACTGTAATATGTCACCACCTTATAAATGAGAGTGATATCAGCAAGCAAAATTGGTGCCTTATCATTCCCTGGCACTGGCCACCTACTCCCAGGTGGAAGGGGTGATGTTACATTTAAATGTAAAGAATCTGAGTGACTAAAGCTGGCTATGAACTCAGAAGTACAAGACAAACTGATAAATCCATCAAGACCTGCACCCTTAACTAGGAAAACACACAAATGTGCTGAATTCCACAGGGTTGGGGCACTTCGTGCTGAATAGCAACAACTCTGGAACTGCTAAAATGCAAACAGTGTCTAACTTTGGCCTTTCCAAACTGCAGTACATTTAAAAAACCCCCATCTTTCAGACTGTTATACAGGTCAAGATTAACGAAATCTGTCAGGATATTTTAAACTAAAATCTTCAGGCGCTTTCAAGGTATGTCATTACATATTTCACAATTCATAAGTCAAAACTTGGAAATGAAAATAGTGTGTCTTTATTGATAGTCTGCCACAAATTAATGCATAAACTTAAGAGTTAGCCAAAAATATATCTGCCATCCAAACATGGCAAGCATTATCTGCAAAAAGTGGATGCTTTCTTCTAGTAGATACCCAGATGTTCTGTTACCAGATCTCACTATAGTGCCATTTGCAGTTAAAGTATTGTTTTGCACAAGCTGCATGATGCTCACCAGAGTCACTGTCACTTCATTACTGCAAGCACACAGAGATGTACACTTTCATGTTAAGCATTTACTGAAGCCAGTGGAACTCGTTTGTCTCTCAGGTGAGCTTGCACACCATATTTGCAGAACTGGAGTTTATGACTACAAAAGCAATGACAAGGGGGACAAGAACAGATGCACTACAATAGGCATTCCAACAATTCAATGCATCTATCTTACTGAAGGAAATCATATCTTTACAT
Organism: Buphagus erythrorhynchus; assembly: GCA_013400855.1. Classification (NCBI taxonomy): domain Eukaryota; kingdom Metazoa; phylum Chordata; class Aves; order Passeriformes; family Sturnidae; genus Buphagus; species Buphagus erythrorhynchus. The sequence continues at coordinate 89,030 of VZTT01002659.1, forward strand.
ACTATTGAATGTTAAAAACGAACAAAGATGTTTAAGCACAAAGTATATATTTATACCAAATAAGACAACTGAAAAAGTATTACATAAAGAAAAATAATGTAACAGAATGTACTTAAGTACCTAGCTTACAGTCATGCTCATATCTAAAAATAACATTGTTAAGTAATATATATAATTTTGGACATAATTCTCTAACATACAACATGATTCTGTGATTCTAAGTGTGGAGAGTACTTTTTCCATGATACAGAACACAAATTATTTTATACAGGCACAACTGCTAATTTGTATAAAAAACATGCTTGTAAGTGAAAAGGTCACTGTAGTACTAATTTACCATGTAGTGTTAATCATGTTGAAATTGTCTCTTCTCCTTTTGCATTGGTGAGCGCCAACACTGAATGGTACAATATTTGATCCGTATGGTTCACTGACACTGCAACCTGCCCCCAAGCAGTAGCCCTGCCTGGGTGTTAACAGTACAGTTCTGTACAGCCCCATCTGTCTGCATATAGTGTATTTAAAACTAACAGCTATTACAATTATTACAATGATTTCTGTTTCAATATATACATCAGTATAAAATACTACCCAAAACACTTTTGTATTGCAAACGATTTTAACCACTTCATCAAACAATGCATTTGCAGAATTAAAAAAAAAATCCAAATTAATATTGATTGCCAACAGTACAGCATCTCTATGGTATGTTTCCTAGTAAGAGAGAGAACGGAAATGTCTTAATTAAAATAAGTATCACAAAACATAATTAATGTTAGAGCAGTTCAAGGATTCCCAGTTTGTCAGTATCTACCCTAAGCAGTGCTACCCAAATACAGTATAAGCCATTTAGTGTTTCTACAATGAGAATAAAACATTCAAACATTAAAGCTGTGACAAACACACAAAAGCAAGGAAAGGTAATTTGTTCTGTACTCATTTCCATTGTAGCAAGGTACAGCATGTCAGGAGTTTGCACTCAGTGCATCATATCCGGTTGTGTGCATAGACTGGGGAATGAGATGCTGCAGAGCAGTGCTGCACAAAGGGATCTGGGGGTCCTGGTCAATGGCAAGCTGGACATGAGCCAGCAGTGCCCTGGCAGCCAGGAGGGCCAGCCCTGTCCTGGGGGGCATCAGGGACAGCATGGCCAGCTGGGCAAGGGAGGGGATTGTCCTGCTCTGCTCTGAGCTGGGGCAGCCTCACCTCCAGTGCTGGGGACAGTTCTGGGTGCCACAGTATGAGAGGGATATTAAACTATTGGAGAGTGTCCAAAGAAGGGACATGAAGATGGTGAAAGGCCTTGAAGGGAAGCCACTCCTCATGGCTGAGGTCACTTTGTCTATTTGGCCTGGAGGAGACTGACAGGAGACCTCACTGCAGTCTGCAGCTTCCTCATGAGAGGAAGAGGAGGGATAGGTAAGATCTCTTCACTCTCAAGACCAGTGACAGGACCTGAGGGAATGGTCTGAAGCTGAGTCAGGAGAGGTTTAGGTTGGATAGCAAGAAAAGGTTCTTCCCCCAGAGGGTGTTTGGGCAGTGGAACAGGCTCCCCAGGGAAGTGGTCACAGCACCAGCCTGAGAGAGTTCAAGGAGCATTTGGACAATGCTCTCAGGCACATGGTGTTACTCCTGAGGTGTCCTGTGCAGGGCCAGGAGTTGGACTTGATGATCCTGATGGGTCCCTTCCAACTCAGCTTATTCTGTGATTCTCTATGTGCTATGATACCTGGATACAACTGTGGAAGACAACTGAAATAGAATCAACTCTGAATTTCCTTGCTGTTGTGGTTTTATGTCAGATCATTCAAGTTAGGAAAACGTAGTGTCTTTTTCTTTTCCTGAAGGGAAGGAGAGAAGAATAATTCATAACGAAATTGCAAAAATGCTACTAAAATCCCTATCTTGGACACAATACACTGCTTTAGGAGCTACTGTGTCATTGCACAATATAAGTGGCCTATTAATCACTGAATTATTGGTGTAGCAGAATATATATAATTGTGAATGTATTTTAAAAATTGGTATTTTAAAACTTGCCTGTATCCCATAACAAGCCCCAAAATTTTGTGTTTTTCAAACACTAATACATTTATGTAAAGTAGTAAATATACTTTTGTAGTAGCAAATTTCAAATCTCTGTCTCTGCTGCTTCAGTTTTTTAAATGGTTAAGAGTTTTCATTCTTTACATCATCCTAAATCAGAATTACTTCTGAAGCATAAAAGAAATCCAAATGGCAATAGTAATATGATGGGGTTTTTTTGTTTGTTTTGCTATTTTGTTCCTAGCTTAAAAAATAATCAGTGTCTTTAAAAAAAATGCAAAACAGTAAAACCCAAAAAATCTCTCCTCAGGAGAAGTGTCCCCGCTGAGAGTTTTTTTCCAAAACTAAGTTTCATGCTTACAGTATTTTTATAGTCATGTTACACACCCTTGAAAATAAAGGCTCCATGTTGAGAATGGTGACAGGCCCTTAATTATAGAGGTGTTAACTGGTGACACTATTTTTCATCAGAAAAAAAACCCAAAAGCTCCACAAAAATTCATAGCTTATATTGAAAGTTTGATTCACGCTCGTTTTGTTCATTTAAAAATACTCTTTGGAAACTTGTGTCAACTCCTGCAGACAACTTAGTGATACATCTTTTCCTGTTAAAATAAAAATTATTCATATTCACCTCTACCCCATACTAAGCTCTACTACTAATATACACTTCATTACCTGCTCATGTCACCATCTAACACATATCTTTACATTCTTCTACATATAGTGTCCAGGGCTTATTTTTCACCAAACAGAACTTGGTAACTATTCCACTTAGAAGTTTTTATTGAGAAGTTTTTTGGTGTTCTAGCCTTTTCATTGCAATGCACAGTGATATTAATAGTTCAGAATTTTTGTCCGTGCTAACTTAAGAGAAACTTTTTATATTTTTTTCCCATGAAGGATTTTAAAATCTGAACTCACTTAGAGACCAAAACTGAAAACCAGAAGAGAGATTAGATGTAATTTTAAAATGGTTCTGCTACTTTAAAATGCACTTAAAATTTGTACACATGACAAAGGACTCTAAATTTTACATTGCTGTAATCAGATTCTAATTCAAAGTCTTGCAAATACACATGAAAAATAAGCCACTGGTCATGAAATCTAATGATTACATTCAAAGCTAGCCTTTAAAAAAATAAAAAAGTTACAGGCAAAACATACTGGTTTATGTACTCACTAGCTTATCAGGCTACAATAGGCATGGTTTAAGTATAAAAAAAGCAGACAATTCAGATTTAAATAAGACTGTGTGAAATCAGAAAAAAAACCCTTAGATTTCACTATTAAAAAAAAACCCAGAACACCTATAATTACTTCCCATCCTACAGCTACAGTTAAACCAACTAACAAAAATAATCAAGGTATTTCTGACAAATGGAAGTTAGGCTAGAGTATGTGGCAACAATCAAAATTCATATATGTTTCTATGTAAAATGACTCATGATTTACTATAACATAAAATACGAACAAGAGCACTTTGTGGCTAATGCAAGAGCTACTAGTAGGAACACTTAATGCCAAACAGTCTTCAGCCCTCCTTTACGTCGTATCTCCAAATCAGTATTGACTTCTTTTGACCAGATACATCATTTTTGGCTTGTCACCCCAGTATGTCATGTTTTACCACTTGCCACAGGCAGCAAGAGACAACTAGCTGAGTAAACTACAAGCAGTGACATGCAGAAATTAACTCTCAAATCTGAGTACTTAGATAAAATGATATGCACGCGCACACTAGGACAAAAGGAATGGCATTCGTCATCCAAAATAGGCTCATCATCCCTCCCCACCCCCCCAAACAGTAGTTGCAACAGCAATAGAAAAAGATCAAGAAGATGTCTGTTCTTCAGAGTCAACTGTGGAAAAAAGTCAGCAATATATAACAGCAGCGATGGACAAGGAAGAGCAAACCCAAAGAATCTTGTTGAGTATTTGTTCATTTACTTTTTCTGAACACAAGCCAAGGTGCACCACACTGGCTTGTTCTGGACTTCAGATACAGATGTTCTAATCTCCTTAGATCCTTCACAGATTTAAAATTCAGTCTCCCTGAGGCCCCTATAACCAAGTAAGAAAACTCTCTTTATCTAGCTTGGTGGCTGCCAAGACAGATTCCATGTCATTAAGGATGTCAGAGCTCAAAGCCTCTTGCAGACTTGGCATCAGTTCTTCTCCTTCTATATTCATTCCATCTCCTTCCAGTGTCCCAAGGTCCACATTTGTCCCTGGAATGGCTTCAAGGTAGTCTGGGAAACGGTTCTGATGGGATGGTATGTTACTTTGGCCGATACTGTCACCTAGTTATAACACAAAGATGGATATTAAATATACTGGAAGTACCAAACCTACCATTTATCAGGACAACTGGTTAATCATGCAGCTCTTTCATCATACTACAAGCAGTGTGACTCATAGAAATCCATCACAAACCCCAAAGATAACTTGACTGCATGCAGATGTACAAAGAACATGCCTTTGTTTCCAACTTTCACCTACTGACCCAAATCTTACAGATCTTTGATGTCATTTAGCAGAATTTTATTTTTACACTTGAAGGAAAAAGACAATACTGAGTCAAATACAGTTTTGGAGTAGTATTAACAACACTGTATGACATACTATTCTTAGCTCTGAACAACATTACTTCAAAAAGCAAACACGCTCAAATTCCTTATAAAAACAGGAGTGATACTACTTAGGAGCAATTTCCTCATCCTCCCAACACAGTTGATTACAAATATATTTTTTCACAAATCTAACCATAATGTTTCTATCAGAGAAACAGGGTAAAATATGAAAAGTTAGACAAACAATCCAAAAAGTATCACAGCTCTTCAGAGTTGCTTGTTTTCACTGCAAATGGATACAAGTGTATTTGGAAAATATAAAAATGTACACAAAACCCGACCTGTATCCATCTCATCAACACTGTTCAGGAAGTCATCTGGGGTTCTGGGTACACTGTAACTGCTCATGCTAAGTCCACTATCTGTGCTTTCATCTCTGGAGTGATATGTTCCACTGTAACAGAGAAAAGGAGGAAAAAAAAAATGAGAGCACTGAAGAAAATAAAATAGATGTTTGTTTTGAACTAATTTATGGGCTTTGAAAACATTGCTACCATGAGAAATCCTCTATTCAAATAAAAAACTGAAGCATTTGTTTGCATGAGACACCTTGCAAACCTTTGCAGACCTTTTCCAATTAAAACCATATTATTTAGATTCAATTTAACTTCATGAGAACACACCTAAGGAGCTTTAAGAAACTGCCTACTTGTGTTGTGCATAATTTTAATCTTTTCACACCCACCCACCCCCAGCTGAAACCCTTTGGAGCATATCAGATAATCCATAATGATTATAAAAATAATAATAAGTGCACCCTTTTATGCTTCCATAAGGATAAAAAAAGTACTTCAAACTAATGTTCCCATGTTTAATCAACCATTGAAGTGTATTTTTAGATCACTGCTGTTATAAATAGTTGGAACTCCTTTAGCAATTCTTCAGTTGCTTCCCACTGCTACATTACTACTTGTTCAGTCACACATGTCAAGGCAAGAGAGCACCCAAATATAAATCAAATACTGGTACAGAAGCCATCCTATAAACAAACTCTGCTCAGAATGATCTTGCTGACAGAACAGTTAACCAAACTGATGGCATGGGGCCTTACATGCCTTCACTTTCTTACTGCCATCTCCTGCCAGCACAGCAAGCAAGAGCAAGAGAGCCACAGTGGAAAATGTGGGATTGGGAGGGGAAGTAGGCCAGTGTGCTGAGTTTCTATAGCACAGTTTTGGTAGCAGGGGTCTGCAGGGATCACTATGTGACAGAGCAGGAGGAGCTGATCCCATGTCAGCCAGCTGCTTCCAGCTGTCTCCAAAGTGGTCTAGCTGCCCAAATCTGAGCCCATCAGTGACAATGGTGGTACCTTTGTCATAACATATTTAAGAAGAGAGGGAAAATGCTGAACAGCAGATGGGAGGGAGGAGTGAAAATGTGTGAGAGGAACAGCCTGCAGACCCCAAGGTCAGTGCCAGAGGAGGGGCAGGAGGTGCTCCAGGCACCAGAGCAGAGAATCCCCAGCAGCCCATGGTGCACAGCCCACGGTGAGGCAGCTGTGCCCCTGCAGCCTGGAGATTCAAGGGGGAGCAGAGATCCATCCACCTGCAGCCCATGGAGGACCCATGCCAGAGCAGAGGGATGCCTGAAGGAGGCTGTGACGACATGGGAAGCCTGTGCTGGAGCAGCCTGACAGGACCTGTGGCCCCATGGAGAGAGGAGCCCATGCTGGAGCAGCTCTGCTGGCAGGAGCTGTGGCCCACATAAGCAGCTGTTGAAGGCCACCATTACCTCCCTCCCCTCTGCATCTCCTAATATTCAGTCTTCACAAAATATTTTCAAAATCTGTATTTCTTCAGGTTATGTTAGCATTCACTGAGAATCCTTACTGATTTTCCAGCTGGCATCCTAAATGAACATCAACTTGATTTACTGTTCAAATTATCATTTGAAGACATGATATACTTGTGAAGTATATAGTATATGCCTTTTTGTCAGGCATGAAGAACCAAAAAAATTATGAACAGCTATAGAACAAAAAAAAACTATGAACAGCTATTCAACACTGGATGCCAGTAGAATGCCTTCAGCCATGTATATATATATTTGATTCCATGAGGACATCTTTGCCATACAAGAAAGGAACCTAGCATTTCTTGAGAGATAAATCATAAATATTTCCCTTTTTTTAGATTGATTTAAAAACAGAATCACCACACATTCAATACAATCCTAGTAATTAAATGATTTAGAACTTCTGTGAACAAAAATGCTGGTTTACTTTATGGGACAAAATACCAAAAACAGAACTGAGACTATGCTGAACTAAATCATTCCAGTGGAGAAGGCTTTTTGGCTGTTGCTCTCCCTCTTGGAATGTCCATCACTTCTCTTCAAATCACTCCTTAATACACATTTCCTCTTTCTTCAACAAGGATTTGTTCATTTAGAAGTCACACCACCCAAAATTACCACATGCAACTAAACAGCATTACCCAAAATAGAGTGGAGTCTTCTTCAACTAATCATTGTTAAAATATGTGTATACAAAAGAAGAAATACCAATTTAGGAGTTAAACAGAGAATTACCATCACTACCAATATACATCTAAATGACAAAAATATATAAACAAGTGGGGCAAATCAAAAGGTGAAAGAGTCTATGAAGTGGGCACTGATGAATATCCCATTAAAAAAAAATAAAATATACCTTAATGACAGTCAGTACTGAAGACAGCAGACAGATTTGACTATGCATTTTCAACCACTACTGAGCATTATCTCAAATTGCTCCAATGTAGTGATTTTCTGAGATTTTTTTATGCTTCTATTATATAGGCAGCAGAAAATATTAAACAACCTAAACTCTGAATATATAACTTCGGGGCCTAAATTTAGTACTGTCTCACCAGGAACTTTATGTACACCCTCCAAAGATAGAAAGGAACATTTCTCCAAGTCTGAACTTTAAGATAAGGAGTATCAACAAGATCTTTAGGACAAAACTATTGGATTGCTTTCTGAGACAGCAATGCATATTCATAAATGTCCTTTCTTAAAAATCTGTTTCCTACACCCGTATGACAGAATTAAGTGTGGAGCCACCAGCCTAGAAGGAGACAAATGTTCAGACCAAAATGCAAATTAAGATAATCTGAACTCAAGTCAAATACAGATTTTTAGTATTTTGGATGGGGTAAGGGCTACATTAAAAAAAAAACCCAGTTAAACATATATGCAACTGGGCAAGCAGTATTTTTTTGCACTTTGCAGTAAATATCAACCTGCCATAAAATTAAAAAATTTATATTTGTCTGTTCTAGCTTTTTCCCCTGGTTGGTAGTTAATGGCAAAGATCCATCACTTTATATTTTATGTGTGTCGACTCACAACGGATAAAGTGCATCAGTCCACTGTCATGGTCATTTGAAACCTAAAGATGCATTTCCTTCAGGTCAGAAAACAGGTTTTGAAGATGTGAGGACCTGTATGATGTATGATGGCAACAGCCTTCAAGAAGTTCAAGCTAGAATTTTACTAAATCACATCAATACCATCATCTATCTACAGAGGCTTCCCATAGGAGAGCAAGTCAGGTTTAAATTGTCTTGTCTCTTTCATTTCTTAGGACAGAGCCAGCACAGTCGAGGCTCATGCAGGAACATCCTGCAGGATGAATTCCATGTAGGATAATTCCTTCAAAAAACATCAAGTTTTCAAATCATAATTGTCTGTTTAGGAGATAAATCTTTGCAAAAGGATTACCCAAAATACAGATATCACTTATCTCAAGCTGCAGCAGTTCTCTAAAGTTGCAATGTTTGGTATGAAGCATTTGCAAGCTGAAATTAGAATAGTAATTCCAACAAAATAAACACTTCAAGTCAGAGGGATTTAGGAGAAAGTTTTATGAAAGACTGGTCTGTACTGTAAGATTCTCAATCTTGAATGAAAATACCCACTTCAAAATAATACAGCATTTAAAATGAAACATGCCACTATTTGTAGACCTAACATTAGCAGAGTAAAAATACTGCTAAATACCTGAAATGGAGGAGAGAGGTGAATAGAAAAACCTTAAAATGAACCTCAAGCTGTAATCCTGAATGTGCCTCACAGTTCATTTGATCTCACAGCGAGCTATTCACAAATTCTTTGAGTCAGTAATTTGAAATGACTGTTAGTCAACAGATTATGCAGAGGCAAACATGTTATGACTTTGAATAAAAACCTTCCTGCAAGTCTGAACAGACTACTTCCTCCCACAGGAGACAGCTTTAAATCTTCACTTTTACTAGACTCGCCATTTAAGGAAAGATTCATTTACAGCTGTGGCTCTTGGCACAGACAGATGTTCAAAATAAACTATTACATGTACCAAACAGAATTTTAAATCAAATTTCTTTCCTCTAGTAGCTACTCCTACAAACCTGTTAAGAAAGGGATCAGAACTATTTGTAGTCATTGTTCTCAGTTCCTGAGACATTCCAGGAGATGACACAGGGTTTTGAGATCCACCGTCTTGTTCCATTGTTGGAAGCTGGCTACGGAGAGCCAATTCCTAGAACAGCAGGAGAGGGAGAAAGAGAGATCATGCTAGGCATTTGAACACACTTTTTGGATACATAAACACATGACATTATAGATAATTGATGCTTTTACTGCTTCCAGTTACAAAAGTTAAATGAAATTAAACTAAAGTTTCTGAGGACAAACCAAGAATCTGTACTGGCTTCAATGAAAATGCAAGTTCCAGCAGCCATACCCAACATTACAGAGACTGCACTGTAGATGTATTTATGGATATAAATATCTGTATGTTTACACAAATATTTTCTAGTTCACTTCAGTATCTTTCTGCTAAGTCTATACTTAAACCAAACCAAGAATTGTTAATACTATCTGAGCCCTAATATAACCTGTTTAGTTCTGCTAAATAGCATTTTATTCCTATTTCTTTTAAATTCTGATTTAGTTCCTGGCTTCCTTTGTACCTGTCTTGTTTCAGTCAGCAAACTTTCAAGCCCTTCCCTAAAAGTTTCCATTCACTCCTCCTGTTTGAGGCATGCATTTGAAATTTCTGACTGATCAAATCAGTGATTTGTTCCCTAAGTAAATTTCAAATCTCTTCAAATTCTGAGTAATTTCTTAGTAAGATAAAGACACTGCACTTCCGAAATTACAAACCTAAACTGCATACAATTTTTTACACATCTGAATGTTCATCAGCTTGAATCAAACCATCCATTAAGCTTGTAATTACTGATTAATGAAAGTAAGTGTTAATATAAAAAGGCATTATATTAAAGGTGAATGGAAATAAGCAACATTTTATGTAATTTCCAGTGACCCCTCTACCCTTTAAAGAAGTAATTTTATAATTTTTTTAAACAAGTAATCCATGAGTTACACACGTGAAAATACAGTAATTTTCTTCAAGCAACTCTACTCAAACATCACCAATGTCTCACCAAGACTGAATTTTATTAATGCAGACACTGGTGAATCTTGACTTGTCACCATTACTGGTAGTATGTGACTTCCAGGCTGTGCCTAGGAAGATAATCTCAGGCAAAACCAATCCTATCAGTCTTGACAATACTCAGTATTTCTCAGTTGTAAAATAAGAGGTCTTCATCCATTTTCAATGATAAGCTAAAAGACTACTATACTGTAGTCTTTTAGTATATAAGTATATATAGTATTTCCCCAATTCTTCTTCAAAGTGATTTCTTTTTAAGAAATCCTAAGGTTATTTTATTTCCAGCAGACCGTGTATTGTAGCTTCCCTACCGCCTGGTTTTATTTTCTTTTCTAATCTGCATACACTTCACTCTCATTCCTGTGGATTACTAATCTACATACTCCTTTAAGTTTTATATCCTGCACTAGAAAACTTTCTCATTATAATTGATTAGATCTCTGCAGAAAGTGTACAAGCATACCATTGGTTTTTGTGTTCATCACACCCAATTACTACTTCAAGTAAACCCAGCCCTCTGCTCATCACCACTTATTTGGCCTCTGTTCTAACAAATAGTATCCATATTCCCATTTTCAGATCACAGGATGTTAAGCATCTTTTAATAATTTCTAAAGGCTTATCCATGATTTTCATTTGCTTATGTAATAAAACCAAGTGTAAAGCCTATATAATGACATGTTACTTCAAAAATAACTTTGCAACTTTGTATCAGTCACAAGTTACCTGATATATATAGGTAGTCTCAGCCATTTGAAAAAAAGAAAGAAAAAAGTGTTCCTTCCTGGAATGCTCCCCAAACAGTGATCTGAAGAAGGCAGAAGGTCTTAGAGCAGCTATTCCAGAGATGGCTCAAGTACTGCTCACTCACGTGCTCTGTCCTTTTTCCCTTCCCTCTTGGCTTGATCTGTACATTACATCTTTCTTTCCTTGAGCTGCAGCTCCTGATTTGGGTGAAGAGGACAAGCCAAAAGTGCCAGCAGACTGCAGAAGCAGCTTAATCACACACCAGTGCCACAAAGAGTGGCAACAAAGCAAAATCTACATGGAGTCATTTCTGTATATGAACTAAAATGATATTTTATCTCCTTTGTGTGGCCTTTCCAATCAGGACTTCCTCCTGATTCAACAGTTGTGAGGAAGATAAGAAATCCATACATGTCTTTTTCAAGAGCTACTGACACCAGGAAAAAAACTCCACAATTTTTCCTCTATTATCTTGAAAAAAAGTCAGTACTAAGGAACAAGAAATTTGGAAAAATAGGGAAGTTACCTTTGTATTTTTCTAACTCCTTAGTGTAGGAGAGGCTGAAGTTTCATCAATACACGAACTTAAATAGTATGGTAAAAAAAAATGTAGCTCAAGATGCTAGCCAGCTAAAGCAAAAAAAAAATCTCATTTCTCTAAAGGCCCACTAAAGAGATGCATTAAACCAGGAGAGAGAACTGTATTTGCCTATTCTTTGGCATATACTACATAGTGAAACTAGTATTTTAAAATTAGAACTACTTTTATCTTTGTTTCAACAACATTGCTAAAATATCCAAAACAGCAACTGTTTTTAACTATTTATAAGTAGTAATACTGCTACTTTTTCAGGAGTTAGAAGCACTTTCCCCTCAAAAGAATGTTATTACTCATCTAAGTAATAAATTTATGTCATTCTGGGAGTTGAAAAAGAAAGGAATTACCAAAAAAGACAAGCTATTGAAAAACAAATACAGGGCAATTTTTAATCATTCTACAAGATAAGAAAAGTTTCCTAAAGGCCTAAAGAGTATGTTAAGACTATTTTTCCTAAAAGGTGTATAAAATGGAAGCTGAAGATGTGTTGCTTGAAGAACAGTATTTTCATTTCTCTTTCCTTATAAACCTGACCTGTTTTGCAATAAAAAAGTTGTATGTTTTCTATACTTAAAAAAATGTATGGGAGTGTCCAAGTCTCTCCCAGCTCCAAACACAGCAATATGAACTCTAGGCTTTTAGTTCATGCTTTAAAATATATGCCTTATTAGAAGTATTAGAAGTCTGGAGGTAAAAAATAAAGCTATGACAAAATCCTGGCTTAGATTTCTATGAATTGATCTCATCCTATTTTTTAAGTATGTCAAACTTGTTTTAAGTACCTCTCGGAAAAGAAAAGCTTAGTATTCCTACTGTTAGCACTAAAGCAGAATTTCAGTTATTACACAGAGACCAAAATGATCTGTCATCTCCTCTAAATAATTTTAAAAATAAGGTCAGTACTGTGTAATTCATCTGGCTGACCTCATCCACATTTTTTTTTCATAATTCCATACAGATAAAGTTTTACATGAAGTCACAGGTCATTCACACCATATCCAAATTAACTTCATAAAACTATCCTTTTCAGAGCATTTTACCTTCACTGGCTTTTGAGGAAAGGCAGATGACTTGTGCAACTCACTTATATTCTTACTGTATTAAACCCATGATATGCTACTCAGTTTGACTTGATATATCCTGATAATTGGTTTTGCAAATTTACTTTGAAAGTGCCAGTTGTTTTGCCCCTAACCATCGCTCAACTTTCAAATGATTCACAGGATTTCCTGGGATAGGAGAGAAGTTTCAGGGGAAAAGACCACAACACTTATGGGCAGACTTACAGCACCAGTTGCTTCTTCAGATTAAGTGTTTGCATTCTTGTGAGGGTGCCAAAGTTACAGCACACATACAAAAGAAACAGGGAAGACAAGTGGAAGACAAATGAACTCAGCAATGAGGAGTTGGGCAATTTGTGAGGACTAAGCAGGAAACGGACCATTCACTGCTTCAATCACTACAGCCAGCACAGTCAGTGAATGCAGTTCTGATTTACTAGACAGACTTTTAAACAAGGTATTTATCCATTAAGATCTACAGACATGAGCAAGCAATTATACAATTATTTTGTTGATCTGTAAATCTTAGAAACAAGCAGCAGATACAGAACAAGCAAGCATATACAGAGGAACTTGTCTCATAAATGCGTAGTATGCTGATCTTACTAGCAAATACTCTAATATTAGCAGTATATAAATAAGAAATCTTCCATTCTCAGCACAAGAAAATAGTCTGCACAACATCCAAGAATAATGCCATCAGTACCTCGACATTTTTTGCCTCTATTTCTTTCCATAGCACACTGTAAGGGAAGAAATCTGTTACTTAACATCTGTTCAATTTTGTGACATATATAAAACTTGATTGACATCTGCTCCACATTGGAAATTGTTGACAACCAGAAGATAACTGCATGAAAATGGAAAGAGAGCTGGAAAGAGAGGAAAAGAGTGGGGATGGAATGAAAGCCGTCATTCAATCTCTTTACTTAGACACATGGTTATCTTGAAGGTTTCACAAATAACTGATGATGATGAGCACAAGTAACTGACCAGATGCTTGGTGTTTTTAAATTTCCTGAATGTATCAACAGTTCTTGCTGATACACAGTAAGTCTGAAAGTTATTACTTTTGCTACAGGTACCTTCGACATTATTAGAATTTCAGCAAAATACATCCTCATTCAAACAAGAAGAGTCTCCTACAGTGCCTCCTATGAAAAACGAAGCTGAGCCGTTATTTACTCTTTCCAGGAGCTGCTAAGGCTTCCATACATAACACTTGGAGTGTTAGTGTCACCACAGGATACTACAATATCATGGCAGAGAGACTAAAACCTGGCAGGGACACTACAGTTACCCAGTACCAACAAAACCTGACCATAGATATCAATACAACCATGGTACTGTATCCAGGCTACATGGGGAAAAACGTCAAGAAGGATGAGGGTGTTGGGCTAGATGACCTCCACCAGTCCCTTCTAACCTAGTGATTGTGTGACATGAAAAGCTCAGAGATCCAGTCAAAAGTTAAGGAATATTTCTCAGATGTTTTTAATCGATCTGTACAAGAGATTTCATTAGAGGTAAGCTTCAAGAATGCTGGTGTTACATAACTTCTTTACAAATGAAATCTCTCTCTGAAACAGACTTAGCCTTCCCAGAATTAAGAGCACTGAATATATGAAGATTTAATTTTTAGTATTCCTGGAAAGAACATCTAAAATTTAGCAAGAGAAGCAATCACTCTGCCATCAAGCACAGCTTTATCATCAGGAAAGCAGATAATTCCTCCAAACTTCATTAATTTTATTCAAAAAGAAAGAAGGACCTGTCAGAAAGAAGAAGTTGAACAAAGACATTTTTATTCTTTCCTACATATTTTCCAGATTCACTAAGTCAGATGTGATCTGATCAGATGTACAGACTGGGACTTCAATAGCAGCATCATCAGAGAAGACGGACTACATTTGCCTGTACATTACAAGGCCTCAAGAACCATTTAGAGAATCAGAACCCAGAAG
>VZTT01002660.1:6083-16773 GCA_013400855.1 Buphagus erythrorhynchus
ACCACTGCTCAGAAATATAAATTAATTCCAAGTAACATTTTAAGCAGTTATTTTGAGATATTTAAGGGCTATTCATTATTTTTAAATATTTAAAACCAATTCAAACATGTCAAAAATATTAAAAAGAAGTATTTGGAGTTTTATCATAAAGAATCAATTTTTGTAGGTAGACTCAAAACAAAGTAAACTTCTGATTTTTCTGCCCCTATATTATTATTGTTAAGCCTTGTTGTTGACTACTGAATTACAGATTTTTTTCGAGGTTGATGATGAAGTTTAAAGCAGTGAACTATTAGGTGTTAATTTTGCCAGAGAATTCCCATCCATTTGCTACCCACAGAGGTACTGGAGTAGGTCCTGCCCAAAGCCCAGCTGCTTTCCATCAACACGTATTTGGAAAACATGTTGAGTTGTTGAGTTGTAGGGATCTCATGGCAGAAGTTGTCATACAGGTCACTGTCAGTAGGTGCTTACTCCCAGAAGAATAATCCATGCTCCAGATTACAAGTGAAAAGATCCATAATCTTAAAAAAAAAAAAAANCAAAATAAAAAAAAAAAAAAAAAAAAAAAAAAAAAAAAAAACACAACTAAAAAAAACCCCCACCATTCTTAGTTCAGAAAGCAGCAGAAAACTAGAAACTAACTTCACTGGCTGTTGTTTGGTACCATCTAGTTGTCTGTGGCTCTTTCCTCAGCATCTTAAATTTTTGTGTCATTTTCTGGTTATTCTCATTGACAATTTTAGCTTTACAAATCACCAGCTAAGGTCAGGTAGCTAATTGTTTACCTAGCAGGTGTGGGAACATAAGGTATTTATATTCAATCTTACTTTCAAAATGTAGAAATAAGCCCACTGGCTTATTTCTTAAAAAAGAGGACACATGCTTAAAGTAAGATATCTAGTTAAATGTCTTTATGTCAATGCAGAAAAAAATAATCAACTTCTCTGTTTCATACTATCATCTCCCAGATGAATTTAACTCCTAGAAACTTATTACAAGTGCCAAGATATTTTACTTTGATTCTTCTCAGTGGGCCACGTCTTCAAAGAGCAATCATGATACACATTTGCAAATAGAAATATTTGTTAAAGTCAATGTTCATCCCAAAGGGATCCTTCCTTGTGAGTGTACTGATGGATTTTTGCCTTTTACAGGGAGGTAAAATAGGAAGTAGTTTATTGTTCAATACCGGGCCTGTGACAGACTTATAACTGGAGAATTGGAGACCATAAAACACCAAATGATTATATCTTTCAGTCCTGCTATCATGCCTGAAAGGAAATGATTTGATTCATTAAGCATTCCGCAGGTTAAAAACAAATTATCTCCATTTGTATTTATTTGCAAATCTAAAGTGCTATCGAGCTCACAAACCTCTTCTGGCCTATTAAAACCATCCAGCACCAATTTTAAGAGTGCTTGGGAGGCAGCTTGCAAACAAGTAGCACCCAAAACCATGGACAGACTTTCCGAGAGCTCCATCTACAACACATTGAGTTTATTTTGGGACACAAACAGGAACCAAGCCCTTCTGAAAATCTGTGCTTCATTAGGAATTCTGATTATTATTAAAAATCTGGCACTCATTGAAGGTGCTGAGTACTTGAAAACTCAGTGCTAGGTTCTCTTAAATTTCCTGTTGGAGAGTTGTTAATATTCCAGGCAAGGTTTTTGAGTTAGAAATATGTTTAAGCAAATTTTGTATCCAGGTACAAGATTAGCTTCTTGAAATATGTTTAAATCACTGCTATAGGGAAAATAGAGTGATGTTGTTGTGTGATGACATAATTATATCTCATGCGCTCAGTGCCTTATTAGAGCTACAGAAATAAAAATGTGAGCAATTTGTTATAAAATCTGAAAATAAAATATTTTTAGTCCAATTGTTAATGATTATAATATTCTCAAAACAGACAAAAATTCAAGGATATTTCTATTGATTAAAATGGCTGGATTAATTGCTGATGTGTCATAGTGGTAGAATTTGGAGAAGCAAAGACTCAAATTTAGGGGCCTTACACTTTAAAGCTACTAATACATAGGGCTGTTCCAAAGTCCAAAGACAGTTAAAACAATGGCCTCCTAGGTCTGGGAGAAATTACTTACATTGGATAAAGCAGTTCAATATTGAGAATTTGGCTTTATTTTTCCCCTCTGGGCCACACCATTGTTCGGTCATTTTGAACAAAAGAAAAATATTTTAAAAGGATAATATTTCTAGGTCTTACAGACTTGCCTTCTCTCCTTAGCTCTTCACAGGAAAAAGAGCTATGAGATAAATTGCTCTGTGAAATAAGAGAACTTCTAATGGGTAAAATACTGAAAAAAGGATTAGATACTTCTGGGCTTTTGGATAATCTTCAAATGTTCAAATATTTAATGTCTCCAAATTTAAGAGGCATTTGGAGAATGTCCTTAATAAGATTATTTAACTTTTGGTCAGCCCTGAGGTGGTCAAGAAGTTGGATGAAATGATCTTTGTAGGTCCTTTCTAACTGTGACTTTTCTATTCCACTTCATTCTATCAAGAGATGATCCTTTATGGGGACCTATGAGGCCAGTGGGAAACACAAAAAATACTTTACTTTCTGAAAGGATACAAAAAATACCAAGTCTTTAGGAAAGACACCACTGGGATTCACCAGGAAGAATATAAGAATGTTATATATAAAAATGCAGATAAATCAATGTGTAATGTAAGAAAAATACCTTTTAAAAGAACAAGAAGCAGTGTTTCACATTTATCCCTCAGGTAGTTGGCAACATCCTGTCTGTGTTGTCATCTGTGGAACATGTGGATCTGATCTAAGGCTGCTATTCCACAGCCTATTCCAGATGTGCTAGCAGAGTTGTCCCTTCTCAGGTGCAGGGATGTGGACACTGGCTGCATAAGGAGCCTTCAACCTTCTGTCCCAGGTGCTGGTTGTAGTGAAGGCTCTGGTTCCTCTTCCTTAGGATGACTTTTGATTGCTTGTTTCCTTCTTCTGCCTTAGGTGGAAGCTCAAAGTATCAGGGCTTTTGATGGAGACCAGCAGTGGCTTTTTGGTGGATGAAAGCTCCAGGGACAGTCCTGGTGTGGCCCAGCTGCAGAAAGGTGTCCCTGAAAGGTGAGAGTAAGTCTATCTCTCTGGAACACCCTTTGTTCCACCCCTTCAGAGCAGATAACTTCCATCTGCAGCTAATGCAGGGTAACAGAGAGGTAAGACTACCATATAAAATGATCTCTGTTCCATTTCATCTGAATCATCCCAGTGAAGAATTAGTCTTACACCCACTAATGCCCTTAAAGGGATATGCTCCTTTTAATGTGTAAGATGAAGAACAGGAGGAGGATAAGGGATGAAAGAGAAGAACTCTGATGACTGTGGGACCTAGAAGCTATAGTGTGCTCAATTAATTAGAATCTTCTCTTGTTTAAAAAAAAAATGGTCTCTCTGTGCACATATTTAAAAACTGGTAATAAAATATCACTACTGCACCAATATAGAGTCTCTTTGAGATGCTCAATGAAATACTTGAATTACAAAGTAACAATTTCTATTGTTAGGAGTTGCTGCTATTCTCTTTTTATTGATGTCATAAAGTAGGTATTTATGAGATGAGGTTATTAAGATCAATAGTATAAATGGAACACCTAATTCTCTCTTTTTCAGACCAGCACAAAGCATTCCTTGGGTAGAATATGTGAGAATAAAAGGTGACTGGATACTGTCAGTTAACCCTAATCCAAATGCAAAGAGCTCACCCTATTAACAATGAGTCATTTTTTACATGTTTCTTAGATCTAAAACTATCTTATCCCTAAGTAGCCCTTATGAAATGTACAGATTTGAATTCTTGCAGGATCGGATTTGCCACATTTACAACTAACATGGAAACTATTTTTGTCTTTTTTAAAATATGAAAGAAAAGATAGAACATTTTATTTTAAAATCCAATTAGTAGTGTGTTTTTAATAAGTATGATCCTTCTTTGTGAAAAATGTCCTTTTGCAAAGAACAAAAATCTTAGATTTTATAACTGATACCAAGTCTTCCTATCGACTGAAAAGACACTATAGTATGGACTGAGTTAAACCTGTATACCAATGAAGAATTTAACCTATATTTATACAGTTTCATTGCTCAGATCAAGTTGCAAAAGACAGTGTTTTTGAGCCAAATGCAGCCACTAAACTCTCTCAACTATTTCTAGTGATCTGCCTCCTGTTTCCATTTCCCATTTTCAGAGCAGCATCATCAATCACTACCAATTTAAGCTCATGATTAAATAATATCAGCTTAGTTTAGGGGTCATAATTCAGAGAAAATACTTTTTATTTTTAATATTGCCAACAGCTGATCAGGTTGTTGTTCTTAATGACCCTGTTCCTAGAACTCCATTCTACAAGCACTTGATAGCATCAATAAGAATTTACACAAAGGAGCAGGATTTAGAAAGTTCATCAGTCATGAGATGCTACAGAAGACAGTGAGTGCTCTCCATTGCTAAATGAAGAAAAATTTTACAGAAGATTTTTTTACTCAGATATATGTTAAACAAAATACTTAGAAAATTTGGATAACTTCAGCAATAGAAACAAAAAACCTCTAACATTTTTATTAAATAATCAAAGCATAATATCATTCTAGTATTGCTCATTACCCTAAAATAATTATGTTTTAATTTAAAAGTGGTGCTTTTCAAAAATGCACAGCAAAAATTGCTATAATACTTTAAGACCTTAAAAAACGCACCAAAAAAATCTTCAACATCTTATTTCACGGTGATTCACTTCCCTTATCTTCATTGTTTAGTTTGCAGTAGTGTACAAAGAGTTAATTGAAATAGTTAGCAAACTGAGATGTGATCTTCTGCTATAGCTCTTGCCACTGGAACTGTTGAATGAGAAGAAGTTCCAATACCACACAGTTTTCCTATGTGGCTACACACAAAAACTTTGTATCCATCTGAGTGATTGTAACCAGACACAAGAAATTTGCTATGGAAGTTAAAATACATAATCCGATGCATCCCAACACTAACAGTAGTAATTGACTGGTGAAGTGTTTTCCATCCTGCTTATACATCTCTGAGGGTTGTAAAAGCTGAGAAAAGCTGTATCTGGATTTTGCACCATCAGCTATTGCCTGTCAGCATGTGTGGTGCCAGGGAAGGGTGTACGAAGCAGTGCTGGGATGGAGGAGAGCTATGGTGAGGTGAAGCTCTGTGGTGTGTCCCCAGATGCAGCCCCCATGTGCAGGGGGCTCTGCCCAGCCCCCTCCTCTCTCCTGGGGCATGTTCCTCCTGCAGGAGAGCTATGGTGAGGTGAAGCTCTGTGGTGTGTCCCCAGATGCAGCCCCCATGTGCAGGGGGCTCTGCCCAGCCCCCTCCTCTCTCCTGGGGCATGTTCCTCCTGCAGGAGAGCTATGGTGAGGTGAAGCTCTGTGGTGTGTCCCCAGATGCAGCCCCCATGTGCAGGGGGCTCTGCCCAGCCCCCTCCTCTGTCCTGGGGCATCTTCCTCCTGCACCTGCAACCAGGGGCTGGGAAACCTTTACAGGGCTAACACAAAGCTCACATTTGTGTCATGCTGAAATGTATTTGAGGAGGAAAAGACCCCTGCTTGTCTGCCAGGCTGTCTATTCCCCACACTGTATTCAAAGCCTCTTTACTGTTGTGCCACAAAGGTTGAATCAGAGAGAGCAGGGAACAAAAACCTTCTAGATGGCAAATCTGAGTAACAACGTGAGAGCTACATACTGTGCAATGCCATTATATGACTTCAAATCTTTTGTTCTAGAGAACATTATATACTTATTACATGCTTAAATACAGGCATTGCTATAGCATAATTAAAATGTTTGTGATCACAGCAATAAAAGGAACAGCTAAAAAGCAAAACTGTATTACCTTTGTAGGACTGCTGAACTGTGGTTGTAGGCACAGAAAGAAAAGCCATCAGCATGGGGCAAGGACTGTACAGGCCTTTGGCTCCATCTGAAAAAAACAAGTTAATAGGTAGAAGGGCAATTCTCTGTTGGTGTGTAGCTGTAGAAAATCACTTTCTCTTAGCTCTGCAAGCATGGTTACTTAAGCAGTGTTTTCATACCTGAAGTGCTCCTGTGGACATGCTTCAGGGCACTGGCTTTAGTGGGAGCTGTGCAACTCTATAGTAATACTTGTTAACCTATACAACCTACTTGCTGTACTTTCTTCTCTAGTGAAAAAACTGTACAATTGGTCAAAAGGAAAACAAAAGGTACAACTGCCAAAATACTTCAAATGTTAGTTTGAGACCTAGAGATCTTAAATGTATTGATTTTTTTTTCCAGGAAAGCAGATACTAATTCACATTTAGGAAAAAAAAAAAATCCATAGGGAAATGTATAAGTGAGCCCTTGCAATCAGCTTTATTCATAGCTTTGCAGATAAATTGCTGCATACACCATGCACTTTTACGCTTTGTTTTGCTTAAGAATTCTAGAGAAGTCCATAAGTGAGATTGTTGCCACAATTGGGAATCCTTAGTTTAGCTGACAAAGACCTAGCTAAAGTGTTCTAAGGATGTAGAATTAACTGAGGACTTTGTCCTTCTTTTCCAGTGGGATCCCTGAAGATGCTAGATTATCTTCTATAATGTGTTTTGCCACAGTCTCTAGAGAAGACCACCTCCTTAAAAGGTCAGCATAGTAACCTAATAAAAATCCAATCTATGGAGATCCATTACTATGCAACTGAGAAAACCAAACCAAACAAGATACTAATACAAAAACCTCAGAATTCCTTGGTGCATTTTATGTACTACAGCATTTACAAATGACCACATGGATCGTGTAATATCATCTACTGTGCAGAGTTTCTTTTATAGGTCCCCGTGGACTGAAATGTTTAGACACAACAGAGTTGAGCAGAGGGGCCAGTTGTAGATTTAACTGGGAATTCTTATGGTTTTATGGGCTTGTATGTCAGCCATATCATTGCTTTAAAAATTGCTTTTGTATTTAATAGTAGGAGAGCTTGACCCGAACATAGTAACAACACATGTATCCCTTTAACTGCGCTCTGCAGAGGATTGCAGACTGAAATGTGGAGAGATACCAGCTCTGTGAGTTAAGATGTCATTAGCTGCCCAGGAAGGGTAACTTTGTCAACTGTCATTAACACATTTATTATGCTGGTACTTTAAAGATCAGAAGTGTTAACCTGGAAATGGCATTCTGATTTAAATCTCTTTAATGTTTGGACAGATTGGTCATTTCTTTATACCTCGCTGCTCTTTGAGGAGAGTCCTCCCTTAGTTCAGCATCTGTAAATTGCCTGTGTATGGATCTCACTTAAGAAAGAAGGAAAAAATCCCGAGTTACTCAGCTCTGTCATAAAACTGTCACTTTGGATTATTGCTTAAATGTTGGCTGCAGGCTGAAAACTGTATGTCCATGCAGCACTCGCCAGTTCAGGTGGGGTTTATAAAAGAGAAATTGTTGCTCTGCAGGGAGATACCTGTTAACCTTATTCATTTGTAAAACTGGTTACATATTTTGGCACTTGCCCGTGCAGTCTGACACTGACAAAGCTTTTGACACGATGAAGTAGATATACAGTATTTATGTAAGGTTCTCAGAAAGTGCAGGTTCAGAGCAAACTTTATTAACTGCACCTAAGCTCTTTCTGTGTCAACCAGCAACCCTTTGCAGAAAAACCTTCAGATCTTCTTCCCTTTGACCTTTAACAAGATACAAAGCTGGATTGAAGGTGATATAGGACTCTCAATTAGTGGTTCCAGCTTTACATGCATTC
Organism: Buphagus erythrorhynchus; assembly: GCA_013400855.1. Lineage (NCBI taxonomy): Eukaryota > Metazoa > Chordata > Aves > Passeriformes > Sturnidae > Buphagus > Buphagus erythrorhynchus. Next base: position 13,864 of record VZTT01002660.1, read on the forward strand.
TTCTGTTTTGTGATTCAGATGTCTTTTACCAGGCTACAGGTTGGTAGGGACAGAAGTTGGAAAACAAGGGGTTTGTCCTGAGAGACATTTAGCAGCTTCAGTTCCTATGAACACCAATACCCAGAATAATGAAGGATTCATCCAGCAACTTACTGGACTGGGTTTTGCATGGCTGTCTGCATTTTTCTATATATTCAAAGATTCACTTCTAAATAATGGTAAACTGAAATTAGCAATATTGTACATATGTTTGCATACATAACTGAGCTTTTTTAATTAATATGGTTTATAGACACATTTAATTGTATTTAATCTGACAGGTCTTTTTCTACAGTTAGCATGTGAGTTTCATCAGACTGGGAAATTCAGTGAGTAAAACTGCAAAAGACAAGAATTAAATGGACTAAAATGTATATGTTTTGTGTTCATTGTGTAGCCATTATCATTATAGAGGATTTTGTTTAGAATAAAAAAGATACTTTTTATCACCAAAGTCTTTGCACAGATTCCTCATACAGTAAGATTCTGGTACATATTTGAAGAAAAGAATGAAAATCACATGAGAAATTTCATTATTACCACATTTTTTCAGCTAAAGAAACAGTTTTTTTAACTGAGCTGTGTAGTTTCCTGGGTAAGGTACAAGAAAAGGACCCTAAGAAGGAGAAGAGTGGAAATATAATATCAGGTGATGCAGGAAGGCACTCATTGGCCTGAAGCTGAATTGAGTTGTAGTTTATCTCCAGGAGCATATTTGAGGAAATTCCATCTGAGCTTTCTAAAGGTTGAGACTCTCAGCAGTTTCTAACATCGGTCATCCCAGTAAGAGTTGCATCTCATGGCATTCAGAACCAAATACCTTATGGTTTGTGGCTCACATTTGCAGTGCTTGAGCAATTACTCCAACATCTAGGACGTGTTACACCTGCTGCACAAGTGGTTCACAGCCAGGCTGTGGACATGCTACAAATCTAATGAGCCATCCCTGCTGCTGACTAATGCTAATATGGGGGGTGTCAAGAAGAGAAATAAACCTGGAGATGAAATAGTAATAACGATTTCTGGGATTTTGTTGTGAAAGCAGATGTTGCCAGTGTCTTAAAAAAGGTTTAAGGTAATCTGTTGCAGCAGTTAATTTTTCACTGTTTTTGGTGCAGAACTGAAGTTTTCACTGCAACATAGAGCTGTCTCATGGTGTTTACATTTTATATTCTACAACTGTTCCACCATGGTCATCCTCCTCACTGTATCACCACGGGTTTCCTTTGCAGGTGTGGTATATTGCTGCCTCACACCATGCCTCACCTTTCCTTGGACACTCCCTTTCTTGGAAGATATTGCACAAGTTCAAGCTGTTGGCTTGTCTAGGGATTTCTGCTGGGACAGACACAGAAAAAGATATTTCCCCAGCTTAGCATAACCTCTGAGCTTCCCTCTGTACCTCCAGACAACCCATATTTTCTGTTTTACCTTCCAACCCTACTGTGACACAGCAAGGTACTTGAATTTTTCCCCTGATTACATACAAGCTTTGCAATATAACTGCTGTATTGCAGGCTGGGATTTCATGTATTGTAATCAAGTATGATCAATTCACTGCAGGTGCTATGGCAGGCAGAGGACATGCAGTCCCTGGTTTCTAAGTGCTCCAAACCTAACCTTTAAATGTTGCTACCAAGAGGGGTGATTGGCAGTGCCTTCTGTACTGCAAGGAGATAATTGTGGTGCAATGGTATAATCAAGTGAGACTCATTCTGTATTTTTGCTATCATGGAAAAAAAATTCTGATAAGAGCCATATGGGGTAAAAGACTAGGGTTACAGCTATACAATTATAGGGTTGTTTTATACAAGCATAGGTATGACTGAGACAAGAAGTTAACTTTTCTACAATATATGTATGCAGGCAAAGAATCTGAAAGACTGTGGACTCTATTTCTAACTCAACTTCCTGTGACCACTGAAGAACAGAAGAATTTTCTATGAGGAATTAATGTTATGAAGAGGTTTAATATCATATAGCTCATGGCACACGAAAGATCCTTAGCTCTTAGCTCATGATAATCCGGATAGAATTTAACCTTCAAAACTTAAAAGGTGAGTCTGCATTACTTTTAAGATGAGAAAAAAGATCTATCTAATGCTGTCATTCAGGTCCAATTCAGAGTTCTTAAACTTAACAGGTCTCTTTCCCTTGCCTTCAGTAGGCTTTGGATCAGATTCTGACAGTCACAACTCCAAATGGTGTGATATGTAAAAGTGCCTTCTTTAAGTGCTCCTTGCAATCAGATAAAACTCTTTCCTGAACAGCATCATTCAATATACAGATTGTAGCAGATAATTGTAATTGTAAATTACTGTAGCAAGCTTAGAATCAACTATTTAAGTACTCACCTGGCAAAACTGCAAAAGCAAACTCTTTTCCTTCTTACTTTTCAGTATATATTTCATTTTTCATGGCTCCCTAACTCACATATTGCTGTGGCAATTAGGATTGAATCTTGGCATAGACATAGTCAGCCTCCAAGCAAATATTTGTCATTTAAAAATCATGGTTCAGTTGAGTAAAACTTGGCAAACTGTTCTAAAACTGTATATACAGCACCTCTATTTGCAAGTATTAATGCACGGGGTATGCACACTTTCTGGCAAAACACACTCCCATACACGTGTGTGCTAACATACAAAATACACAAATATCATTTCCCAGCACATCAGAAATCTTCAGAAAATTCAACATTGGATGCAGGCTTGGATGGCATACTAAGCAAGTTCATAGATGATACAAAACTTGGAGGAGCTGCTGTCTCCCTCCAAGGCAGAGGATTTTTATTACAGAATTACAGAATTTACAGAAAATTACAGAAATTTACAGAAATTACAGGACTGAGCAATCACCAACCATATGAAG
>VZTT01002660.1:39757-51544 GCA_013400855.1 Buphagus erythrorhynchus
AACTTCAGCAAATGGAAAAGAAAACCTTTCTTTATGGCTCAGTGCTCATTGAGGTCTAGTACCTCAGTGAGGTTGCAAACTACAAATTAGGAACATAAACACAAACAAACAGCCACACCTATGGTCCATAAAAGCTTTTCAACCATTAAAGCAGCGTTACTTCTGCTCTATCCTACCATTGCCTAATTTCAAAGGCATAATAAAGGGTAATTGCTATGCAGACAGGATCAGCTCTAGGCATAACCAAAACAAGCAACTAACTTGGACAGCAAATTTCCAGAAAGGAAATCCAGCCATGGCTCTGCTACCTATTTTGTTTACACCACAGCCTCAGAAAACCAGACAGGCTGCTGCAGCTGCCTCAAGGTTCATGGTACACAGGTGAGGGGGGCAGGTGGGAGCTCTCCCAGAGGCACAAATCATTGCCCCAAGACATCTGGCAGCAGAAAGAGCAGTGAAGCTCACCTTGTGTGACTCCTCTTGGTGCCTCATTTCTCCCTTTTTCTTCACTGCAGAACTGACCTATTTTTGGTCCCACAACTTCCTCTGAAGGGGTGCAGTGCTGGAAGCCTAAACCCAGCTCTGTACACTACAGATAATTCTTAAGCACTGACTTTAGTCTTTGCTATCAGCAAGCCTACCATTTCACAGAGCACTTAGATCACTGTGGAAATCTATGGTAGATTTAGGATTGTTGCAAAAGTATCAAATTCTCACATTTCAATCTGAATGCAAAGAGAAAGACTCAGTGGATTGCAGTGGATAGCATAGCATGCACAGTTTGTGGTTTGTTTATATGTATAAACATCTTTATAAAACTTAAATTACCTGTGAAACTGGAGTACTCTGAGAGGAGATAAGAGCTCAGCCAACTTGAGTGATTCCTTTTAAAATTGTCATTGATTTGGGTGAAGATAGCATGATATTTCCCATTGCACTATGTTTAACTATTAATGGATTTTTCCTATGAAATCCCTATCTCTCTTCAAAGGTTGTAAGGCAGCCTTTGGCCACCCTACTTGTTTGATAGTATAGTCCTTTCCATGGCAACAGATTGTGATGTCATGCATGACCAGATTATTAGGTCAAAAAGTGCCCAAGTTAGATTTGAAGGAAGAAGTAGGAAAGGTGCTGAAACTGTGTAAGCACTTTCCAAATTTAATATTCAAAAGAAGTGGAAAACAGACTCAGAGTAATTGCAATAGTTTTTTAACTTACCTTGTCAATGAAGCTTTACGGTTGTGTCAACCACTATTATTATTATTATTATTATTATTATTATATAGAAAAATAATAGGAAACATTAGCAAAGACATAGCACAGTCAAAAAAAAAAGAGCTCTATATAATATCAGTTCCATTTTATCATAGCCTATGTAGAAAATTTTTTAAAAATTTACTTTATCAACAGTGAAACTTGAACTTATGAGAGTAATGGATATATACATTAAAAACATACGTATGAATTTGATGTTTTTCCCCATCATAGGGTTCCAGGTATTCAGACCCGAGATTTCAGTTCAACTTTGTTTAGAGGATGGGTTTGTCCACATATGGTTTTAAACAATCCTGATAATATGTTTACATGCAAGGTTTTTACTCTAGTCCGTGAACACATTAAATGCCTTTGGATGCTGTCTGTAAAAGTTCTCAACAAATTCATTTGTCCTGCAGGCCGAGATTATTCATACATGTCTCTTCTCTTACCATTTGATAAAATTTACTAAGTTACAAGGGGTTATTGCTTTAATATTCCCTATAGTTGATCTGATTCCTCCAAGGATACACTTTGAAATCTACTCACTGATCCAGTGCAACTTGGCTAAAGGTAAACATGGTCATTTAAACAAAACAAGCTTGTTTTTGCAAGTCTGGATAAAACCCTCCAAACACTGTGCGGGGAGAAATAGTGCCATAGACTTTTTCAACAGCCACAGATTTCTTTAAAGCCAGGTCAGATGTCTCTATTGCAACACTGAAGCTTGAAGGTTGCAGATACCATTCCTTACATCAAGTCATCAGTCTACAAAATGGGGGTAACTCCACATTTTAGCATATATAGTACCCACATGTAAGGGTATTAAAACACTCATTCACAACACAGGGTAGATCGAGAGAAAATAATCACATGGGAAGGTAGAGACTGGGAAAAAATTCATTCTATATTTACCAGTTTCTTTATATTTTCCTCTGCACACATATTGTTGACTCCTCTTTGAGAAAGAATATTGAACTAGATGAAGCTCTGGTCTGCCTAAGGATGTAAACTCATGTATTTACCTTGCTCTAGTAAATGCTGAAAAGCCTAAAATCAAAGGGGTAGTATTATGGCTTGATTGTACTTTCATAATAAAGTCCATCCTTGTTAAATAAAGAGATCACAAATTTCCAATGAATTCAAATTTAAACTGTGTCTATAAACATAACATTGTTTACATCCTTCATTTATGATGATATTTCAACTAAGTTGTTCTGAAATTGCTCTGCTTTTGCACTATGTCATAAAGTGGAAGCATATATTACATTAAGCAGTAAGGAGCTGTATCTCATTTAAAACACATAACCACATAATTTCATAGATATATATCTATATATAGATATATATCTATGAACAATGAAATTGCCCCAAAATTAAAACCCTCTTGGCAGTGTATTTGTAAACACAATCAGCCTATAATCCAATAAAGAGATTCTGCTTTGAATTAATGTGAATTGCTTTTCTATTCTGCCTTTACAAATATAACTTTTCATCTGAACTTCACTCCCTCTATTTGTTTCACTAAAAATAATTGTAGTGATCTTCTTCCTCACTTGTAAACAGCAGAGGAAACATTTGAAAAGTAGAATAAAGTGGAGTTGGAAAAAATAGAAAAAAAAACCAAAATAAAATAAGCAGACATAATTCCTTTTATACCTGCAAATAGAAAAAGCAAATTTAATTTCTCAGAACTTCTGGCATGAAACAGTTTGCATGTTAAAAAGAAACCATCACTTCAATCATTTTTTATGATTCTGATAATGAAAATGAAAGCTAGATTGTTAAATGGAAAGTGCAATAATTTTTATATACATAGAAAAGGAACCATTTCTTTAATTTTGATAATCTAAAACAAAATTCTCCAAATGACAACTTTTTAGTTATAATTCATTAACCTTTCAAGCAACCATATTCGAGACAAAAGGAAATCTTAAGACATACCAATACAAATGAAACATTTAGAGGTTCATCCTTGACAAGACGGGAATTCAAAGGGAGATGCATGGCATTTAATATTTTCTGAACTGAGTTAAAAGGGGAAAGAAAGATTTTATTCTCAATATAAAGTACACAAAATTTGGAAGGTAAATTGAAGATTGGTATACCTGAAGCATTCAAAAACAAGGTTTTGTTTCTATTTACTATGTACTTTTCTTCAGGTTTCCAGGTACTTAGTGATACTGAACACAGTTTGGGGAAATGACTAAGAAAACTTCACTTAGTTGTGAGGATTTTTATTTTTATTTTTATATCAGGAAGATGAAGAAATGTTTTCTAATGAATTCTTAATCAGCTATTAAACTTTGTCTGCTAGACATGGTAACTATATAGACCAGATGGCATCAATTCCAGCTTCCTGGCTGGTCCTAGAACAATTTTTACTTATTTTCTAAAAAAATTATTTTTCTGCTTTTCTTAATTGGTAGGTTCATCCCACTGATTTTGGCAGGGCTGTGGAATCAACCCAGAAAGCCCATGTAGGACTTTGAGGAATGAAGGAGGGGAGGATGTGAGGACTGGAGTTTCATGCTCTACTGGGCCCTCTCCATTCTTTCTCCATCGTGCTGCAGAGGATGTTTAAATAAGACAGTAACATGATAGTCAAGGTGCAAATAGGCAAATACCAAAGGCTGTGGGAAGATGAGACTTAATGACTGGAGGTACAAAAAGCCCAAAATTTAGGAAAGAACTGGTAAATTCAGGAGAACCTCTTGTCTGTCTCCTCATAAGGAGCTCTGAACATGGGAGTACCACAGATCCTCCCCAGATATGCAGTGCTTACATAGGAGGGGCAGGATTTGCTGACAGGGCTAGTACATGAATTGCACATCTTCAGTGCTGCGTAAAAAATAAAAGCACATTGTCAATCAACAGAAACCTCAATGTATTTACTGTCATCAAGGAAGACTCTAATTTTTTAATTCCTATGTTTCCTGAGTCAAGCCTTACTTCTAGTGGAAGTCTGCAGGTCCAGAGCAAGAAGGAACAAAAACTAGGTGCAGGGCCGAGGGCCTGTGAGGGAGCCTGGCTGAGTAATTTGTGCACAGGGAGGAACCCATGGAAGCAAACGGAGCACAGGGTGGGTAGGCACAGCCTGCAGTGAGTCAGTGCTGCCCTTTCCAGTCTACCTCTTGGCTGGCACTCTCAGTGCCTCCCAGACAGGACATGCCACAGTCCTTGCTTGCCCTCCAGTGCCCCACACCACACTGGTGGGGGCAGTCTCCTTCCCTGCAGACTGCCTGTGTTCCACCAGACCATGAAGGTCCCACTTTTGCATCCCATCAGCCTTGGACAGCCTTGTGCTCATGGCAGGCTGGCCAGAGGCTCTCCCAGGCTGTCCTTCTCCAGGACCCTATGGAAGATGGTTCTTTCCCACTCTTCTGCTTCCCCTTCCAGACCCACCGGCCCTCCCTTCTCCCCTGGTGGCTTCGGATCACAAACGGGCTGTTTCTTTCAATCCTCCAGCTTAGATTGATTGCAGGCCTCTGGGAGTCTGTGGCCAAAACTAAAGCCAGGGACAATTCCTGAACAAGTAAGCTCACAATGCCCTGTTTATTTATACAGCACAAATTATTGAAATCATTACGCCCCAGACAAGTGGGACCTATTTATAAACAGCATCTTAAGATGAGCAATATAGCAGGACTCTCCACTGCCTCACAATGAGCGCCAGCCCCATCCCCCCATCCCCACTATAAAGCTCCGAGGCCCTTCTGACTTGCCACATGAAAGACACATTCCTCGCCTGTTAAATTAAAATCTAATCATATTCTGCAGTAAACAAGGCACAAAGAACACTCTCAAAATTATGGGATGAAAACCAGCAACACTAAGGGCCAAGCTCTCCCCTCAGATCTATCCTACAGCTCTTTGACAAGTGCAATCAGTTAAACATTTGGGGGCTTGACAACAGCCACTCCACCAGACGTTTGATCTGACTGGTATTCCACGCTCTTCCATAAATTATGGATCTTCAGATCTGCATGTCCTCCATGTTTGTCATGGCGGGTCTCCAACAGAGAGGAGGCTTGGGAAGAAGTGGATATTTCTCTCAAAACACTTAAATTACTCCTATGTTTCTGTCTATACAAAGCAGATCTGGAACTATTTAAGTGGGCATCAGTTGTGTTTGGAGCCTTGGAAAGAATAGCTTTTGCTTTTCATCCTCTTCAAACAGTGATCCAACCTAAACAAAATGTGAGATCTAAACAGCAGCCTCACACTTCAGTGCCATCTGGATGTTTGACTCACAGCAGCACCCTTTTGCTCTCAAAATGCTCACACCATGGTGTAGCAGCCTGTACAATGGGATGGGAGCAGAGCTGGAGCTGTCAGACACTAGCAAACCCCATGGGGAGCCACAGGCTGGCATTCCAACCTGTTGCATGTCACCCTTGGGTCAAGGTGGCTGACAGGTCCCTTACAGATCTTATGTATCAGGAATGCTGGATGTTTTGGCTCTGTACTTTTGATGATATTATCAGTTTACTTAACTAGGGCAGCCATGATGTGGCTTTGATATGAATGGAATTTAAGAATTAATTAGGCTTAGTACCTCCACAGTACTTTGCATTTTTCTCTTCAGATGGAGAACAAGCATTAACTAATTGGTCTTCAGAAAAACACTTTTATTATTACAATTTTATGAGGTGGAAACTAGAAGGTTAAGTAACTTGCCTGAAGTTATTCACTAAGTTGCACTGGGATTAAAATTTAGGAGTTGCTGGCTGCCAGCCCTGCTTTTCGACCACTGGACCACTCTGCTTCTTATTATAAGAATTTAATTTACTTGGCAGAGAATGCAGCTTTCGTGTGGTAAGTCATATATTGCCATTCCAATGAAGTTGCAGGAAGGTGAGAAGGCCAGCTGATCTCATTGTGAACTGATGAAGAGTCACATCACAGTGATTCTGTTTAAAAAATCTTGGTCTAATATAATACAGCTTCTCCCTCCTGCAAAAAGCAGAGCCTTGTTTCAAAATACGGATGCTCATAAGCAACCATCTAAATTTCTATTGAGCCAACTAGAGAAAGAAACTGAAAGCTAGAGAAACTGGCATTTAGGCCCTCTGGTATTTTGAGATCTATTTCCTCCATATTTCTTCAAAATTCAGGGTATGTTTTGACACCTAAACACACAGTAACTTTCACCCAGACAGACCTCTTCTCTTGGTTTGACTTCATGCCTCTATTTTTTTCCTGTGATATTCTTATTTTGAAACTGCTCTTTTCTTCTAGTGTAGACTTCTAAAAAACTGATGATCCAATATAGACATGGATGCATGTGTGTGTGTGTGTGTATGTGTGTGTGTGTGAGTGTGTGTGTGTAAGATGGCAGCAACTATATAGACAGAAATAAATTTCCATGTCTCCATTTTTCTCAAGCTAGCCTAGTATATTAATAAGGAAAGTTCTGCAAGTACTGAAAATCAATGAATCAGTAGTCCCCCCCTGGAGGTGACAACAGCAACAAATGTCTGTGTATATGTCTCTGTGTGTACAAATTTTGGACAACAACATCTCCATGTATATCCATCCCTCCTCTAGTAGAGCCTCCAATGAAAATAAGCCCCATGGAGAATTCATGTACTGCCAGATGAGCTTTGTTGACATCACATTCCAGCTCCAAGGTGGAACTGTGCAGGTATATCATAAATTCACCACTACAAAATGAAGATCTTTTATTTTCCTGTGGAATAGCTGTCAAAGTATAGAGCCAAAAAGGTGAAGAGAGAAGTGTCAAAAGGATGCTAAGGATCATTATGAAAATGTATAGAGATTTGAAACAAGAACAAAATCTGTGTCTGAACACAGACTGGTTTCTGCAACAAAAAATGAGCACAGTGGCTGTACACAGATCCCAGAAAAGAAAGATTGCCATTACTGTGAGAAAAACCTTGATGATACAAGGCATGTTAAAAATAGTGAGTAAAAAGAATGAGAACGTGATAATATGAATAAAATCTATGCCAGAGGTTTAAGTTTGCAAGGCTATGGAAAGCAGTCATTACTGAAAATGTAGTCTGACTGGTAAAATCACCTAAAAAATAATTTCAAAATGCATATAGTGCAATACAATTATTTTTGTGTACCACAGACATTTGCCAAAAGCCCAGTAAAAGTGATCTGTTTAAACTCCAGCAGGGTTTCATGACACTTACTTCATTTAACAGGTTTGTTTTCTTTAAGCCTGAGTTTTTTGTCAAGTCTTTGTCATTGTGGCTCAGCACTGAAGTAGTTTCCTAGAGGGCCCAAAAGTCTTTGTCCATTTAGCTACACCTTCAAACTATGTGTTGTCAAGTATGAGTACAAAACCTATGTCTCTACCACTTTGTTAGCAATGGGCAGGTGGGCTTCTCTTGGGAATGCATGACATTTTTGACACACTGGTAGTAAATAGAGAGGAAATAGTAGAAATATGTCCATAATGCCCATGTGTCCCAGGCCTTATGCCTGAGGAGCCTCTTAGTCCACATAACTCAGATGACTACTGGTAACATTGACAGGTCTAGTAGTATTCATCAGATTGCCCAATGATTTGAGTGACCCTGTGGTAAAAATCTTTTCATTTACTGTTACAGGGATAGAATTTTGCTGAAATCTAAAAGTGGTTCCCTCCAAACTCAAAATACTCTTTCCAGAAGTGCAAAGAATCCTACCAGCTTTTTGGGAAGGCTTGTGAAAGGGAATAATATAAAAGAAAAATTAGGTGTCATTCTCTTGACAGAGATACCAAAGCTCCTGAAAATCAGCAGTGTTTCCCTAAATCATGTGAATCTGAGAGCAACCTGGACTCTGATGATAGTGTTCCTCCAGGAGAGCATTTCCTATCAGGACAGTAGTCACTGTCACTGTCAGCAAAAGACAGAATGGAGGGAGAGAGGCAGTGATCTCCAGCCTGTTTGAACTACTCTCTCCTTTCTTTTTTCTCCCCACTTAATTTTTCTCTTTTTTAAAAAAGATAATTACTTCTCCTCTGTTACCCTACAGCTAATTTTTGATTTTCCATAGTAGGTTGACCACTTCTTTCCTCTTATTTTCTACTCCCATCTTTTGGAGTTCTATCCTCTCCACAGGATGAAGTGTAATTCTGAATGGAGAGATTATGCAATTTCAAGGCTAGTCATTCCACAATTTTTCAAATTTCCTGTTGCAGAAATGCCTCTTACTTCTGTACACCTTTTCCTGAGAACCACACTGCTTCTGCTTGGTCTTGTGAGAGATCTGTAAAGGTGGAGAAGAGTCTAATTCCTGTGAGTTTATAGCATCTGGTTTCATGTCTGGTCATTTTTTACTGTTTCTGTGGCTCCAAAGCAATTCCTGTGACAGAAAACTCTGATGGTAATCCCAATCACCTTCATGTATACCATATTCCCTTACATGCTTGGTACAACTAGAAGATGAGCTTGTGCTTTCACCACAGAGATCTTCAACTAACACAAGGTCAAATGAGGTCTGTAGACACCCTATTCCAAATACAAGTTCAGGTCTTCTACAGGCCATATGGAAGAATGAAGCCAGAAGTGGGACAGTATTGACACAGCATTTCCTTTTTCTCAGTACTGGATGCTAAGAGAATTACAGCCTCTCACTTAACCATTTTTGCCAGAAATTTTGAAGCCAACTGTGCTTTCAGCTATACATGTAAATGATTGTGGGGTTATATGCATGAAAACAAGAGCAGAACTTAGACCACAGATTTTCGAAGGAAAAACAAGTGCTGCATTTTAGGCAATTAGGAGCAGTAAAGTAAACATTTAGTCACCATTGACTCATGAGCTGAAAAACACAGTAGTCAATTACAGCTTTCGGCAGCAATAATTAATATGGTGTCGATGAAAACTGTGGTTTCCACTCAGCATACAAAGCTATTTCAGGTAATTAAATGTAACCTCATCTATATGTAATTTGTCTTTAATCTGTACATGATACAGTATTTCAACCTCATATGTTGTATTCTGGAGGAAAAATAGTATAGGAACATCACCTAAAGCATATACCCAATCACCCTAGCAGAATTTGTTTTCATTTAAGTCTATAGCACACTTTATGATTAAATATTTGACTATGAAAAGGTTTGTAATTTTATCATTTGCCTAATCTTTCTTATATTACTCCCCATATCTGATTTACAGAGATAAAGAGATCAATTTTAACAGTGTATACAACACAGACATTTATTTCTTGTATGTTTTAACTTCCTGAGGCTTTTTCAGAGACATTAAATAGAAAGAAAGTAAATACTTAGAGAAAAGATCACTCTTGCCATTTCTGATGAAGAACTTGTGGTATTATGAAGCTTCTGAATACATTAAGAGGTGTTATGTGCAAAGTAATCTTTACGATACTGTATTGACCTGATTTTCCAAAGTGCAGATGATCTACATTTCTCACTGAAACTAATGGAACTTGAAATGCTTCTCTGAAAATTAATGTGTATCACTGCCCTCTAAGTCACTGTTTATAAACCCTAGTAATCTGAAGTCCATATTTCCAGCTTGATTGCCCAACTACTTCCAGCTACAGTCATATAGCAGGAAGAAATTGAAGGAGAAATTATATTTTATCTGAAAAAGCTTAAATTTATGTATTTATAGATTTACAAGATTTTCTTTGCATGCTAGGCTTTGAGGGGTTTCTTCACAAACTAGTTGCCAGTTGAAGCATCAGTTTCACATGATTGCTAACCAAAGTGTACTTTGCTGGACATCTGCAGTTTCATGGCTGCATGGCAAACACACCACACTTTTACGTCTGAACTCCAGACTAGATAGCCCTATTAAGCTCTTAAAATAAGCCTCCAGAAAAGAAAAAATTTTATACAAGATGAAATTAAATAGAGTGGCTATTACCTTTAGCAAATATCACATCTGAAACTATAACTTTGCCACCTTTGTTAGCACAAGGAGATCTTGTTCCATAATCCTATCAGAGCTTCACAGTTCCTAAATAAATTTGACTGCTATTTTACAACAAAACATCAGGTTACTGGGCCTTTAGATCTGTTAGCCTTTTTGATGACTAGCTTAATTCAGAAAAGGAAGCTAATTCTCAACTAAAGCATTATCCTTTCTCCCAAAATAAATAACATGAAAGCATGACTAAAATTCCCAATCAAAACAGTTTTATGCGAATGGCATACAAAAATATTCTGTATTGGTGACTATCATTTTTGTTGTCTTAAACATTTACTATCGTATTGAATTTTCAGAAATACTTAAAATGTCTTTGAGCTAAATTCAGGAAAGATGTGCAGTCCATTTAGGTGGACTTTTGGTCCATGAAATGTATTTAATATAAAATTGTAAGACTCTCTGATACCAAGGAAATTCCCCAGCTTTGACATCAAACAAACTCTTTCTCTGAGCATGAGGAAGAAAAGTCTTTAACGTGTCCAAAAGAAGCAGAAGCCAAAATAAATGGGAGAATCAACCAATAAATGAAAAGCACAACACAATGCCCTACGTGGGCATAATCAGTAGGCCTTTTTGTGTTATTTATTTGAAGGAACAAAGGGCTATTCCAGAAACCATCTGTACATTGTTAAAGAGGAGTGAATTACCTACAGCCTTCAAAGGAAAATGATGCTGTTAAAATAAACTTGGGGGTTGGAACGAATTAGGTTACTAAACATGGGGCTGAGTTAGAACTTAAGCATCTCTCTGGATTTTGTCTCGCTGGTTACACAAAACCTAGGTACACAGAGATGGAGGGTTTCAGCAGAGAGACATTGCCACAGTTGTCAGATCTGGAGCCAGACTTGCCAATACCTAAATGCTTTGAAGTTGTCTTCTAAAGCACCATAACAATAAGAGAAGGAATAAAAACCCTTAATGTCCTCTGGATAGAATGTAGAGTTACAGATAGTGGGCTAGATTTCATTCTCAAAAACTATTAGCTAAGATCCTAAAGTTGTGAGTTTAAAATAATACTGTGCATGCTGGAGTCTCTGGAGTCACCTTTGGTTTTGAACTGTTGCTGTGCTTGGGCACACATTCAAGATTCTTGCCACAACCACAGGGATAGAAAACTTCTGCTCTCTTTTAAATGAAAGATGAGATTGTCACATGGTCACTTCATTGCAAGAAGAGAGGCCTTTATGAAAACACCAGTTAGGGCAAGTTTCATGATAAATTCTGGCAATGCTATAGGTCTTTTCAAAATTCATGAACCTCAAAAGAAGCCAGGCAGAATCTGCTTGGTTTCAGATTTCATAGAGGCTTGTAGCTCAGCTCCAGTTTGTCCTAAAGTTCACCGAAGTTCAGCCTTTCAAGTCATTCTGATTCGATTTATGGGGTTTTTTCCTAAACCATATAAAACTTGGGGTATTACATGGATTTGACATGAGCCAGGTGGAACTCAGTAGGTCCAACAGTGTTTTGATTTGAGATTTTGAGTCTGTTTAAATACAAAACAGAAAGCAAAATTCCATCTTCCTCTGAAGCCAGAGGAAAGTTTCAAATGATCCACTGTGTGCCAAATTCACTTCCTGCAGAGTTCTTGAGACTCACACAGTCCATGCTTGCATAA
>VZTT01002661.1:734-11203 GCA_013400855.1 Buphagus erythrorhynchus
CAAAAAAAACCCTCAAAAATTAAGAAACCTCTCAACATAAACTGTTTTCCATAAGCCTAGACATAACAGCAGGTTAATTTATGGGAAATATTCTGTCTGTGTGTGCAGTAAAAATTAATTTCTTTATTCTTGTTTTTAACAAATGAAACCTCATTAAGACAATTAATTTATACAGACTAGAATGATACAATGGGCACAACAGATACTGCTTACTTAACAAAATACTTCACCTCCATCCTTTATTTCTTAAAAAATTTCTTAAATAGGTAAGCAATGCCTATTTGGAAAATAAGAATACATAATTTCACATGGATATTTTCCTGATAGCACTAACAGAAATTAAAGGACCTAGATGACAGTTAATTATTATCTTCAACTGTCTGGTTTTATGAGCTCTTTCATAATTTTTGCCATGAAAACAACCTAAGATGCCACTACATAAAATATTGGGAGAAGGAAGCCATATGCATCCAGGAAAACCCCAAATATAACATAAGACGTTCAGTAAACTCTAAGAATTTAAAAACTTCCCCCTTCATTACTAACTTGACTATTGACTAACATTGACCATTTTTTTCTGTACAAAATTAGTTCTAAAAGCCTGGCTGAAACACTCAAATTGTTCATCAATCCACCCCTCCAAATCACTTAATTTGATCAGAACAGCAAACTAGAGGCTACAATATATAATTAGCTATGTAATCTACTGTGACTAAACTAGCTTTATTCCAGCCCATTCAAATGTGGATAATCTGAAAAATCCTTTCTGTAGTACATGTTATAGATAAAACAACACCGATAAAGTAGCTTAATACAAGTTTAAGTGCTTTGTTATTCAATGAAACTAGGAAAGCATTCAAATTATCCAGATGTCATCAGTACTTTAACATATTTTGCAACGTAGTTTTAAAACTGGAATTAATTATTTAAGGATATATGGATATAAGCATCCATATTTATCTAGACACGCAATAGTATGTTTCTGAGAACTTATTGAAAGTTTCTATTTATTTATGGCACAGTATAAGATCACAGGCCATCCTATACCAGAATGTCAGTAGGATAGTAGAGAAATACAATTTAAATTTAAGGAGTGTATGGAAGGAGGCACACCTTCAAGTTTTATTAAAAAGAATTCTATTTCCTAACATTTGAGCAACTATCAGTTACAGTGAAATTTTTAAGAGAAGCAAGACATCAAAGTATACCAGGAAAAATGAACCATTTGGCAACAAGTACAAATACAAAAGTTGATAACTGTTAATTATTCCTTTCCTTCACCAGCTTAACCATGAAAACCCTGAATGTTATCCTTCAATTATAGCTCTCAAGAGTTCTACAAAAGCTTCTTCAAAACTAAGCTATCGTCACTGAGTACTAGGAAGTACAAATTCCACAAGGATACTTCTCTCATAGCACATTTTATTTTCTCCACCTGCCAGTCCCTGGTAGCCCCTTTGTATTTCAAGAATTACTTGTTACTTGCTGTGAGGCAGCAAAAGAAATAATATTCTAGGCATCATTCTCCTTGTTAATGTTCTCTTGTGCTCTTCAGATTTCAGTCACTCTTTTCTCATGGCTATTCCATGTTTCGTTTTCAATTGCCCAAAATGTCATCATCACGACAAAAAGTTCAACCTATTGAGGTGCTACCAATGCCACATGATCTTTGTGACTGCTCTTTCGTAGTGCACTAACAATGACAACTAAGGAAAGAAACAAATTTGCAGACAAATGCTGCTTTGGAGGCAAGTCTCTCTTTCTGTGCAAGAGTGACATGGCATATAAATTCAGAACTAAATGTGTGTGTGTGACATTTGAAGGCATACAATCTCTTTGTAAAAGTTTCAGATCATCTTAAAAGGAAGATGGATCTCCTGTTTCTTGTTTCTCCTCAAAACATGTTGCATAATCTCACTTCTAATTTCTCTTTTAAATATACTTGGACCAAAGATTTGCAAAAATAATTCCAATACTTTATTTCCTGAGAAGCACCCTAATAAATACACAATTACAACTCACAACAACAATAATATTAATAATTCAGGTAAAGATTAGAACACATGCAGAGAAAAATGTGTTCCACTTATCACTTAGCTATATTGTCATTCTTTAAGTAAAAGAAAGTGTAAGACTCTTACCATCATTTTTTCAAACAGTGCTATGATTTCTCTTTCTGACAGTGTTTTTGTAGCAAAATCCTCCTGGTCCATGGATGTGGATGACCAGTCTGTAGAATGTGATTGCTTCATATGTGGTAGAGGAGGTCTTTCTTTTTTACTTCTTGGAATTCTTATACTGGCAAATCTATCCAACTGAAAACACAAAAGGTATAACATATAACATACTACTTCCATTCTGTGTAATAGTAATTAAGATGGGTATTCTTGGAAATTGAACATCCTTATTTTTCTGTGGTAGCTTACCTGTTATTTAACTGCCTTATTCTAAAGGCTTTTCCTAAAGATACATATGACGGTTAGTTGCCTAGCACTGGATTTAACAGACCAGAATCCCATTACATTAGAAAGAAATCATGCAGAACATCAGAATTTTACAGAAAGTTTGGAGGAACAGATATCTACAAAACCAATTTATGAAGAATTCTTTCCAAGCGTTACATGTAGAATACAAGAAAGCAGGCTTATTTACTAAAAAGCATAGTTTTAAAGTGTTTTTAGTCGCCCAGAAATAGCTGTACCCCTTACATGGCTACAGAATACATAGACATGTAAAGAAACTACTTATTATTAAAAGATAAGTTAGCATAACTAAGACACAGTTCTATTTATTTTATTTCTATTTCTTTTTGCATCACGTAATACAAAATTTAGTGCCTTTGTTCCAATTATTTAGAAATTCATTTTGGAGAAACCATTGGCTCCTCTATTAAAGTTACTTAGAGTACTTCATGAAATTTATGATTTCATGAATGATCCTTATGGCTAATCCCCAGCACACATAAATCACTCTGGCTTTATTAATCCTTTCAAGAGCCAAAAATCTTCTTTNGACATTTATCAACTTTTTGGTCAAGAGTTACTAAGTGAAACTACACATTTTCAGTGCTAGAGCTTGTGTGTTTTAAGGTACATGAGCAAGGAACAACAGAAGCCAGAAGCAGCTGACACATAATGAGATGCGCTACATCATCATCTTTGTAGCACCCTTTTGAACAGATATGAACAGCAACATCACACTTGTCAACACAAAAGAAAGCTATGGAAACATTTGATACATAAGAGATTTTGGACAAGATATCAACCATATCTACAGACTTCTGTCTTGGAATGCTATGCAAAAATATTCTGAGGCTTCAATATATCTTTAAGATAAGTATCTTGAGACAAGTACATCAGTTGCCAAACTAAATGATAAGTAAAATTATTATAGCATCTGTGGAATTAAGATCAGAGAGAGCAAAGAAAATCAGTAGCAAAAATTGGGTACAAGTGTTCCACTCTTGTCAGAGCAAGAATTGACTATTAGACACCCATGAAGAGATGTTTGGAGGAAAAATATAAAGACTTTAATTCTTCCTGCTCAAAATTGAAAAGAAAGAGTTTTTGGATCATAGATTGTAAGCTACTCACAGATGGCTGTAGAACATGCAAAAACTGAAAATTAATACAGCATAAGCATAAAAGAGCTCAGCATGGATTATGGGGCCCTTCCGTGTCACATCAAACCAGCAGGCAATGAGGAAGAGCATACTCTACAGGAATAATTACATAGGCAAGACCCAGGAAGACAAAGAATGCAACAAAAGAGAAAGGGAAGGTAACATCACTGGAAGTGTAGTCATCAGTGGCAAAAACCATCTTACATCTTGACTAGAAAGCAATTTCCCTTCCTGCTTTTAAAATCAGAAGTCTATGGTAAGCATGGGGGGATGAAGCCAGACTTCAAACTGAAGTGACTAGACTGAAATTGTAAAAAAAAATCCTGTTCTGTGAGAGTTTTCTTTTCAAGCAATGTCTTTCACAGAGCACCATACCTGCTCCAAAGAGTGAGTTAGCCAGTACCTTCTTCCTGCCCCCACATCTTCACTATAAAGTGCATAACCTAAGACACAAGCCGTTGTATTTGCAGATGGTTCACATGCAGACTTGAAACAGGTGTAAAGGGAAGACACTTGGGCTGAAATACTGAATTTCAGCCCAAGAATCAGTGAACAGAGAACAAATTTAAGACAGATTTTAAGACAAATTTAACAGATTTAAGACAGCTGTGCTCTAAATTCATTTTCCAGGAATTCCTTCTCCAGTATGTCCTGAAAAATTCTCACTCTCTTCTTTACAGTCTGTGCTCCCCAAGTGTCTCCTCTTCCTTCTCCTGCTCCACACAGCTGCAGCAATAGCAGTCCTGGCCTGGCAGAACCACCATGAAATACTCCACGCAGTCCCAGAGGTCCACTAGAAACAGACAGACTTGCTAACTTTTTCAGAGAGAAGAGCCTACTCTTCCTCGAAAAGAGATATTTCACTTGTTCTCATTTTTAGTTTATGTTTTGGTTGTAAGCTTCTCTTGAATGTATAGTAGAAGTTTTGCATCATTATACATTACACTGTAACGTTCATATTCCCCATATTCACCAAATCCTATACCATTCATTCTAGAGGAGGAAAGCACATCTTGGAATATATTTGATCAGGCAGAACATTTAAGACAAATTGAGATAATAGGATTATAAGCACATTTAAACATGTGTCAAACTAATTACTTTAAATAATTTAAAACAATGCAGTCTAAAAAGAAGATTCCCATACATTAATAAAAGGGAATTCACAAGACTTGCACAGCAGTACAGTGTGGATATTCTACATATACTTTCCTTTTGAATTATACATTGACAGTGCTTCAGAAAAGTTAATACCTCTCAGTATTCCATACAGGCAAATAATTTCATGGTCCACAGAAAGCACTATACAAAAAGAATAGAAATTTCATTGCTTGGGTGTAATGAAATCTACCACTGATGCTGCTGGCAATCCAAGTGCATAGTGGAGGAAAAGGCAAAAAAAATGTTCAATAATCTTCCGTGTTACACCAAAACATTTTAAATCAGGCTAACCAACAGGCTATAGCTAAGCTTAGCTTTGATACAAAGTTTCACTACAGTTTAAAGCAGGTTTGACCTTGTACCTTTTTTATTTTTTGGTATTTATTTTACCAATGGATACATATAGATGCATACAGGAACAGTGCTCTAGAACAGTAAGAATAATATCTGTATGAGTCAAAATCAAGCAAACCATCAAGGATAAATAGCAAAGTTTTATTGGCTTATTTCATAGGCTAACTATTATTCCACTGAGAGCCCAAGAAATAAGAAAGTGATTTTATGCCCACACCATGGCCCTGAAAAATCAAAGTTACACAGAGATCCACTATACAAACTTTCTGGCTCATCACATTTTCTAATTAGGTCCCTAGAAAGTAAATCCATATGTGGTCTCATTTTGATCTTTGTGATGACTTCTTATACCATTCTCTATAAGAAAATAGTATATATTGAATTTACACACTTGATAATGCAGGAATCAATGGATTAGTTACTGCTAGACTAATTGTTGGCACTACAGTTTATCAAGACATCACCTACTAACAGAGCTGTTATGCATGCAGGAATGAAAGGTGTTACTTCACTGCCACCCCGCTTCCCTCATCTCCCCCTTAATTAACCCATCAAATCACCTATTCCTATATTAAGAAATTCCTCAAAAATGAAATCCAGCACATGCATGCATAAAAACACATTAATTATCACTGTAAGTGATGGCCTTGGTAACAGCACTGAAAATGGCCCTCGTGATGGCCCTGCTTCTTTATCCTCTCCACCCTCTCCAACCTCCTTGTTCTCTTTGACTGCTTTTGCTAAAGCTTTTTTTGAAGGGTGACTTTCATGTACATTTCTTCTGCTTGTGACACCAGCACATGTTGTTTCTCTGCTTCAGTGGCACTATTTGTCATCAGGGTTGAACTAACCACAGTGTGTCACAGTGGCTGGAGCGGCTGCAGGTCCTGGTGTCTCACTGTCAGATTCAGAGACCTTCTTTCCCTCCTGACAGCACTGGGCAGTGCTGGGCATGGCTCAGTAGGCCTGTGTCAGGCCCCAACACATTGCAGTGGTTTAGGTCCTCCTGGATTGCCAGCGTGGCAGCACACCTTTTCCAAAGTCAAAACATTTACTAGTTTTTCTGGATTACGCACTTGTTAGGGGTAAAGTGCAAACACAGACCACTGCCCTAGATACTGGCCCATACAGTCCCACACACTCCTCCACTACAAACTATCCAGCTTTTGGGCAAATGTCTGGGTGCAGTTCTTAATTAAGAGTCTGACCTTAAACAAGATCTGAACAATATGCAACAACATGGTTTTTCTGGGAGCCCCCCAGGTTTCAAGGGTATTCAAAGGTTACTCAAAATCTTCAAAATTCTCAAAGGCTACTGTAATCAGCCTGGAGGAGAATAAATGAAAGGGGGAGGGAAGAAAGATGTAGGAAGGTGTTGTTACAGGTTCAGGAGGATGCCCATGCACAAAAAACTAAAGACACACTCAGAATTGCAAAGGAAATTAATTTTATTAGTCATGTTAGCAATAAATACATACCGACCCCTGAATGCTGGAGAAGCTGCTGAGCAGGAGAAGGAGACGGTGCACGGCTCCTGAGTGGGAGGGGCAAGAGGGCAGCGCACCTTCAGGGAGTCCCCGGGATGAAAACAGGGTGCATCATGTCATCCTGTCTCCTCCACCCTGGAATGACACCTTGTATCTCCCCCTCTGGAGTGGCCAGTTTCAACATCATCTCACAGGGGGCAATGCATGAGATGAGGTCACAACGGCCCATGATCACACCTCCAGGCCAACAACAGCTTTATTGTTCCCCTTTGACAGGATGAATTCCACTGATACATAGTTTCATTTCCGAAGGTTAGTCCTACCAACTAAACAATAAGCTCTTCTACATTATCTTGTCGATGTGCACAATTGCACACCAAATATGTCAGGCCTTAGGCTCATCTTCGGTCCCTGACACAGGTATCTTCCTCATAAGTTGTCTTTCTGAGTTCACAATTTCTGATACCTCATTATGAAGACAGAACTTTATGGAATTATTATGGTTTAACCTAAAATATGTTACTAGAAGTACTGAACAGCCTTTTTTCTTCAGCTCCCATTCTCATGAAGAGACACACACATTCACATACATATAAATATACATATATGGACTATCAAGACACTGATGGTGACCACTAAGCAGAGTCTTTTAGCAGAGTTCTGATATTAAATATATACAGGTACAAAATATTCCTTTCCTGAGCGAAGGTATAAAGCCAAGAGCATTGCTTATAGCTTTTGCTCTTTTTCTGGGTGTTCTTCTCATTCTGTCTTATAGATATGTAGGACAAAAAGTACTATCACCCTTTGTTTTCAAGTTCACATTTTTGACTGCCTGCTATTTATATACTCAGTAAACACATTTTCACATCTGAAAAATCTGCTCAAGCACTACAGAATAGCTCAGTCTCCCAGACATTTTGCCAGTCATTTTAGTCACAGAAGCCAACAGCTGAGTCATGAAAGTCTGCTGTAAAACCCTGATGCTGACAGATGACAAAGACTTAGGGGAACATTAACAACATAGGAAGGAACAAAAGGAGAGTACAAAGTGGAACAAATCCTGTGTCTTCACTTGAAATAATTATTATTCCTACTGGATAGGGAACAGACATGATGAACTGGGTTGCAACAACTTATTTCAGTATCTTCAGAAATTAACGCAACCCACTTAACCAGCAGAAATACTTCTCAGAAGATCAAAGAAGTTACTTCCAATGACTCTGAGTCAAAGACCTCTTAACATATTTTTCCTCCTTGAAGCTCTAGAAGATTAAAAAAGTATATTCTTTCTTTGACAGTCAAATTGCTCTACAAGATTAACTTCTTAGTATGTGAGAAATTCCACTGCTAGCAGTAGAGCTTTTGGGAAGAGCAAGACTTGCATAAACCAAGATACACAGAAGAATCCTTTTGATAAAATGATTTCTTATTCCTAATATGCTCAATCTCAGAGATTATTTTACCAATCTAAAATTTATAGAATTTAGACTTGTGCACAATCTCATTCTAAATGTGTAGATAATATTTCACTCTAAATCTTATTTCTCTATATACTGAAAATTATACAGCCTTCCTAATCTTTAAAGCAGTTGCTATGAAATCAGTATGATTTGATGCTCTAAGGGATTTTAGTATGCCTTTCTTTTTTGTCTACATGAGATACCTTTTAATAAAATTCTGTTAATATGCAGGTTTAGGTAAAGTTTCTGAGTCTTTCTCTCTCTCTCTGCTGACGCTGAGGCAGGCATGCCAGCAAACTGTATCTCAGGAAGTGAAAGATCCTCATCCCAACAGGCAGGAGGGGACCTAAAAGACAGGTA
Organism: Buphagus erythrorhynchus; assembly: GCA_013400855.1. Taxonomy (NCBI): domain Eukaryota; kingdom Metazoa; phylum Chordata; class Aves; order Passeriformes; family Sturnidae; genus Buphagus; species Buphagus erythrorhynchus. The sequence goes on from VZTT01002661.1 coordinate 9,182, forward strand.
GAATGGAGGTAGGTACCTGCTTGGGGTGCCAGGTCCTCAGTTCTGAATAAAGTAAGGATGGGCACCAGCAGAACTGCCACTTTGTGCTTCTGGTAGGCAGACTTTGGCCTTTTTAGGACATGGACTGACAAAGTCCCTTCGGAGTCAATTCTGAAGGGTAAAGAAGTCCAGGAAGGCCAGACATACTTTAGGAAGGAAAATTTTAAAGATACAGAAGCAGCCTGTCCCCATATGCCATAAAAGAATCCAGTGGAAAAAAAGACCAGCCTCACTAAACAGAGAACTTTACACTGAAACTCAGGGCTCAGGGGAGAGAAAAAAAAAAAAAAAAGATATCACCTCTGCAAGGAGGGTCAGATAACTTGCGGGACTACAAGGGTATTGTAAGGTTATTGAAGGAGAAAAAGTAGAAGAGTCAAAGCCAAACTGGAATCAGGTCATTGTTGTTACAGACAACAAAATCTTCAATGAATATATTGCCAGCAAAGTACGGCTATGGAGAGTCTCCATCCTTTGCTGCTTGCAGAGGGTAGTGTAGTGTCCAAGGATGACAAAAAGGCTGAGGTATTTAATGCCTTCTTTACCCTTGTCTTTAATACCAAAACCAGTTGTGCTCAGGAAACCCAATTCCCAGAGATGAAAGTTAGGGATGGGAAGACAAGTGAAGCCCCCATAATTCGGGAGGAAATGGCTAGTGATCTGCTATGCAAGTTAAACACCCACAAGTCTGTGGACACACACATTTAGAGAGCTAGGGAATTACAGCTTGGAGATGCTTCTTAAGCCTGGATTCCTCTTGACTCTCAGGTCCATTCCCAGGCTGACAAGCTGACTACAGCTTCAGTTAGGGAGGAAATTTCCCAGGATGATAACATGGTGAAAAACAGAGTGGAATTCATAACATAAGTGAACACCTGGTATTTTTCTCATGAGGCACCCGGACATGTTTGGTCAGAGATGCTTTCCCCAATTGTCCAATGAACTACTGTGCTGTCCTAGTGATCGTAACTTACTTTAAATACAGACGGTCCGTACAATAAAGTGGCCTTTTTCCCAAAAAGGTCCGTGTGTGTGTGTTACTGTCCTTTTCTCTCTTTGCAGCACGGTAACCACACAAGTCTATGGGCCTGGATGAGATGTATCAGAGAATAATGAGGGAGCTGGTAAAAGAGTTCACCAATCCACTTTCAGACATTTACCAGAGGCCCTGATTATCTGGAGTAGTTCCAGCTGACTGGAAATTAGCAAATATAAGGCCCACCTAAAAGAAGGTTTGGAAAGATGATCTGAGGAACCACTGGTCTGTCAAACTAACCTAGGTACCAGGGGAAGTCATGGAACGGATCATCCTGAATGTCATCATAGAGAATGTACAGGATAACCAGGACATCAGGCCAGCCAACATGGGTTTGGGAAAGGCAGGTCCTGCTTGACCAACCTGATCTCCTTCTGTGACCATTTGACCTACTCAGAAGGGAAAGGCTGTGGATGGTGCATCCCTAGACATCACTAAGGCACTTTGCACCATTTCCCACAGCATTCTCATGGAGAAACTGGCTGCTCATGGATTGGAGAGGTGCATTCTTTGCTGGGTGAAAAACTGTTCGGATGGCTGAATCCAGCGAGCAGTAGGGAATGGTGCTACATCAGGCTGGTAGCCAGTCACAAGTGGGGTTCCCCAAGGCTCAGTATTGGGGCCAGTCCTGTTTAATATCTTCATTAGTGATCTGGACAAAGGGCTTAAGTGCTCTTTCAGTCAGTGTGCACATTGGGTGACAAGTGTTGATCTGTTGAAGGGCAGGAAGGCTCTGCAGAGGAATCTGAACAGACTGGATCAATAGACTGAGGGCAGCAGCCTGACATTCAATAAGGCCAAATGCCAGATCCTGAACCTGGGTCACAAAACCCCTTGCAGAGCTACAGGCTGGGGTAAGTGTGGCTGGAACATGGCCTAGCAGAAAAAAGACCTGGAGATGCCTGGCTGACAGTGGCTGAACATAAGGCAGCATGTGCCCCAGCGGT
>VZTT01002661.1:15899-61186 GCA_013400855.1 Buphagus erythrorhynchus
AGTGGAAATTCAAGATTCATGTCAAATTCATGTACACTCCATTAAAAAAATGCAGGAAAGCAACATCAGGTTCATTTCCACTTAAGAACAGATGCAGGATGCTTTGCAATTGCTGCATACAAGACACCATCATCATGCAGTTAACCAGGTAGTTTCAGATTCATGTTTTGTTCTTTGAAAAAGACAGAAGTTAGTGGGATAGTTCAAGTCAGTATTTTACTTTTCATTTAAGTTGTGAAATTCAGCAGTGCAATTTACTATGATAATAAGGGAAAGGTTTCCCATTTTGTATATCAGAACACCTCACTGACCCAATTCATCTGACTAATTAGTGAAAAAAGACTACTACATAACCAATTAAGGACACCAATATGGTATAACAAACCCGATATACAGACATGGGTCTTCTCTCAAAGTCTTCATCTTACTGGATACCTAGAGTACAAAAGTCTAAAAATACCTGCATTTCTTTCATAAACAGTCGTGGAGTCTAGTTTGAAAGCAAGTGCTAAAGTAGGTTCTTAAATAAGAATCTACTTAACCAGCACTAAACATCAACACTAGTGATGTATTTAGAGATTTTTTTTTTTATAAAGGAGAAGAAATTCCATGTGAACTACAACCTAGTGTTCAGCTCTTCCAGCACTCCAATATTAAAAGGCTGAATGACTTGCTGTAAGACAGGTCTAAAGATTTATTTAGTGAACTTTATGTGATAATGCTTCTCAGTCAGAGGAGCTGGTTGAAACAGAACTGGGGCTCTCTTTTTCCCCTCTCCCTCACCAAGTCCTTCTCTTCTGAGAAGACTGTACAAAGCAAAATCAGTTGACAGCTTTACTCATCTTTTATAGCATTCAAGGATACAAAGATGCAGAATATTACATGTGGTCTTAAAAACAACCACAACAAAGAAACCTACCACACTGGATCTTTCCATGCCGTTACATTTAGAGGAGTGTTGTGACTCAAGAACAAGAGTGTATTTTTATTCTTGACAGGCCAAACAAAACTAATACATTTCTAGTAAGGGAAAACTAATTAGACCAGGAGTCAGGTAAAGACCAGGTAGAGATTGGAGTGCTTTACTACCACAGTGACATATTTTCAGGCTCAGATATATCCGTTCACAAAAGAGACATTCTGCTCAAGTGAACAGGTTGCCTTTAAACACAGGCCTGAAAGTAAATAACTAGGACTTAAGTAATATTCCTATAATATTCAGTCACTGCTAAAAACATTAATTTTACAGAATATTGCTTTGCAATGGACAAAAATATTTATATGCTATTCTGAGCCTTCCATGAGCTACCCCACAATAACAAAATTATTGATTTGAAAACATAGGAGTTATGTACAAGTATTCTCCTACTCTGTTTATCATGTAGAAAGTAGATATGCAAAACTGAAAAACAATTATCAATATTTTAAGTATGCTGACGTGTTTTTTAGTCAGAGATATACAAAAGCACAAAGAGATTAAAGAGTTAATTAGGACAGTTCAGAAGGAGAGATTTATCAGTTAGAAAAGCAGAAGTAACACCGCTGTTTAGTCTTCAGCTATACAAACACTTTTATAAACTAAATTTTAAAATTGCACTCTTCAACATATCTTAGTTTTTAGTTTAGGACATGGAGGAGAGGTTATTTTGTTTTGCAATTGAGTGGAAGCAGTTCACTTAAAGCTAAATCCAATGAAAAAGAAACGCACAGGTGTATCATTTTTGAAGAAAGCAAGCAATCTGACAGAATTACCCTTTATGGGAGATGATGTCCCTCAGGCATACTGTTAAATAACCAATGTCATAAGAAAGAGGATATACACACACATGCAGCATGTGGTACAGTGTTCTTGATGAGCTGGCAAAACTCCAAGGATAGTAAGAATCTTAAACAGAAGCTGAAAGGTGCAACAGGATACAAGGGCTGAGTTTCACAACACAAGCACAGAAACAAGTTGACTGCTCCTGAAACAGAAAGAGTACTGTGTCTCTCAAAAAGGTCACACATGATGAAGACACATGTGATGGAACTTTCACACCACTCAGCTAAGGGAAGCCAAATCTGTTTGGCTTCATATCTTGTTGAATCTTGTTGTCACACTGATGCCCAAAAACTAGGCAAGAAAACACTACTCCATAGTATAGAGCCTACAGAGCAGGTATTTGTTTATTCAACACCAGAAGTGAGGGGGATAGCTCCACCACAAACTCACTCTTCCATTTTTCGCACAGTACAAGCTTTTATACTTTTTTTTACTTAATATGCACATTATACTTGCCTAACCTTCATATTGTAACATATTTTCTAGTTACATGATCACATAAGCCCTTGCAGCACATGCACGGGTTCTGCACGAGGTGGACGTCAGCCTCCTGGTGGTCGTTTTGGATGAAGGCTCTCAAGTCTTTCTCAGGCTTAAACTTTTCACCCCTGTTTCTGTGCAAGCTCTATAAGTTTGTCTGCTGAAATAGCCAGTGGTTAGCTTTTTACCATTGGCTTATTGTGCTAAATTTTCTGATTTCTAAAAAGTGCTTCCTTCACATACCCTGTTATAAAGTAACTACTCCTTGCAGTATAGCATTATCTTATTGCCTTGGCATCAAAAGGAAGGAAGGAAGGGAGTGAACCAGGGAGGGTGATGGGGCAACATTATCTTGTTGCCCAGGTATCAACAAACAAGTTGATGATCCTATATTGCAGATCCAAACAGCAGTATGTACTTTATCTGCTAGATATAATTTAATAACTTGAGGGATTGCCTGTATAATTACCCCAGTCAAGTCCAGGTAGAGGCAGTGAAGCAAAGCAATGACAAATCTCACTTAATTGGATCATCAGTACTAGTCTGATCTTTTGTGTCATTAAATCTATTTCTCTATCTTTACATATGCATATTTACAGACAAAATTCTCTCTAGGTGTACTACAAGCAGTTTAGGCAAACAAGATCAGAATTCAGGAGAATGATACCTCACATGGGACTCTGATCCTGTGTCTTCAGCATTTTTTCCACCAGCACTACAGGTCAGTGTGGCCTGGAACCAATGAAGACCAGTCTAGTACAATATTGGGTATAGTCTGTATCACCTAAGAGTTTTGGCACTCTACCAAAAGGGGCAGCATCTACATTCTCCACAAGTGGTCTTTTCATTCATGGGATAAGCACAAAGTGATGTTGCTCATCTAACTTTCTGAATGAAAGCAGATTGTTTGGTACTTGAACTCAGATCATGCCTGGAAGGGATGGGCATTGTTAGTATGACAGAAAAACCAACAGATTATGATTTTTGATCATAAATGGAAGTAGAAGACAGACAAGCATAGTGCTATACACCCCCGCCCATATGAGAGGGGTTTTAGGCATACAACATAACACGATGTCAGGCAACTAAATAATTTCAATATGAACGTCCTCCACCACCTTGAAGTACTTCAAGTTACAAAAAAAATGTAAAACCCACAGTCCAGATATTTTGGGATATTCAATTTTGCCTTTTCTACAGATGAAAACAAAGAAACAAACCCACTTATAACACCCCCTCCAAATCACCATGCACATGTATAGGTTCTTTGATAAATGACAAAGCGCTTCCAGCTTGCATGTGGCTATGAGAAAAGAAAAAAAAATAAAAAAAAAGGAAAAAAGAAGGGCTTAAGCAAGATGAGTTTTAGAAGAACCAGCTAGCTTATACCTGACCACTGAGACTAAGATGTTCATATAATCACATAATCCCCTCTGCACCTTTGTAAATTTGAAAGTGAACAAAACCTCACTGCCCTTAATATTATCGCCAAAAAAAGATTCAACACTAGCTGTTTTTCCTCCAAAGGATACTCTCCAGCAGAAACACAAGTGGAAGACCAAATCACGGACTGAAGGAAACCTCGAGACTCAGAGAAAAGTTAATTGGATGATTACAGTAGATGCTATCACTTTAGGATCTCCTTTGTAACAATATTCCCTCGGTAATTTTGCTACCTCAGTCTGAAAACACAATTTACAAACTGCACAGCATTTCTTGCTTTTAATTTCCAATATACTACTTCAGCATTTAGATAATGGCTTTATCACACACTCTGCTGCTTGGAAAGCAGGCTGGAAAGCAATCAGGACCAAAACTACCTTAACACAACAGGTTCTACATGGTCATATTCTTTAGGCATTGACGAGTTAAACTCAAAATTGGTGCTTACAGGTAAGATCATATAACAAAGTGCTGGAACACAGCAGTAAAATTTAATATCATAACCCACAGCGTTAATTCATGCCAACAAAAATAACAGCATGAAGAATTTACAATTCTACAAAGCTGCGATAAAGTGTTTTAGGTAACAGCTGTTCAGCAATCATTTCTTTAAAAGACTAATTTAGATTCAAGGTCTTACACTGCAGCATAACTGCAGCAATAATTCAGTCACTTTGTAATTAAAGATATTGACACAGATTGGTCTTACCTTTCTACTCTATGCCAGCGAAATGGAAGTGCTTTTCCTCTTAACTACATCTTTCTTTGATTTATAGACACTGTTAAATGCAACTGTTAATTTGTCTATTTTAAATAGATTGGTAAACAAGAAACCCTTCCTGACTCGTAAATTTCATAAAGAACTTAATCAAAAAAAAACATAACCTGAAAGTCACTGAAGTCAGGTCAATGGTATACTGAAATTAATAGAAACACCTCTAATTGGAGGTAGAAATTGAAGTTGATCTTTTGAGGACTAATGTCTACAAGATGTAGTATCAGTAAAGTGTAGTTGGAAGTCACATAATGTAGCACTCACTATAATGATTTCCAAACATTTCTAAGGTGAGGGGGGAGGAATCAAGAAGGGGAAGTGGCAAACAATTGCTTTTTACCCTACCCCACCCCAGCAGATTTCAGAAGTTTCTTGCTCAGTCAATGTATACATAGAGAACAGGTACAGTATCTGCCATGCTTCAGTAGATTTTCTCTTTTTACAAGGTCCTAAACCACAAGGGTGGATGCAGGAGCATTCAATAAGCTGAAGTACCACAGTGCCACAGAAATTCTTTTGCCCTTTTAAAAATCCCACTCTTCTAAAAACTTGGACCTGCTGAACAAAGTCATGTTGGTATGTGCTCCAAAATGAACCATCACTCCTTAAAAAAATATATTTAAAATGATTCTGCAAAAGGACCAAGACAACCGAGGCTTAAAACTCATTCACTTCTTCTGAGAAGGTAGTTTATTCAGGAAGAGTCCTTCAAGGCCTCATTTGACAGGGCCTAACAGTTATAATGGCTGATTCCAGTGCCTCTTTCTCCCTCCTCCATCCCTCATATGCAGTGGGTTTTAAAAAACAGTATTTTCCCCAGTTAAAAAGAATTTTCTTTAGAAGGGAGGAAAAAAAAAAAAGGAGGTGTATGTTAATGATGTCACCTTTGTCAACCAGCAATCTAATTTCACCTCAAGGTTTGTCAGGGAATCAAATTATTTTACAGATTAGCATATCTGCTATGACAGATCAATATGTTACATTGACTGGAAGGGTCCAACCTGGAACTTATTTTCAAGACATGAACACTGAGAAATATTACACTCACATAATCTGTATTACTTGAGGTCAATAAATCTAAAAGATAATTTAACTTGACAAATGTACACAGATAGAAACATAACTACGGTAGCATGAGGTATGGCACTCTAAGTACCCCAAACAGAGAAAAGGGTACAGCCTAAATCTAAGACTGGATTACAGAGAGCCCGAAGGGGTGAGAGCCAGGTTTTACACATCTTGACACAAAATTAATTTAACTAATAAAATTACATTGAAGATGTATTACAGAAAGAGTTAGATGCAAAGAAGTCAAGTTGGAAAATACCTCTAAGATCGTCAAGTCCCAAACACAAACCAAACATTGCCAAGTCCATCTCTAAACCTTATCCTTAAGTGCCTCATCTACACATCTTTTAAACACCTTATGAGATGGTGACTCAACCACTTCTATGGGCAGCCTCTTCCAACTTGAGGCCCTTCCCTCTTGTTCTGTCACTTGTAACTTGGGAGAGGACACTGACCCCCCCACCTCATTACAGCCTCCCTCCAGGCAGCTGTCAAGAGCAATAAGGTCAGCCAGTGAGTTAATGGCACACCTAGAATACAATCCATGTTCAATTCATAATTCTTCAGTCCCTATCAACATCCAAGGATAAAATCTTTGCTTTAAGACATTATTTAAAGATGAAAAATAGGACTATAGGGGTGAAATGCTTTTGAAAATTGCAGTTTGATTAAGCATTCTCATGAATTAAGGATAAGCTTATCTATTCCTGCTTAAAAAGAAACTGGGCAGGGGAACAGGAAGAGGCCAAAATAAATTATCAAAACCCACACCTACCAATAAGATGATTATATACCCTATAAAACTGAGTTAGAACCCCAAATTCGACCCCCTTTATTTTCTGTAGCTGAGACCTCAACACCGTCAAAGAAACCTCAAAAAAACAGTCAGTTGATGCCTATATTGAAACATTACCAAAATCACCTTTGCACAGCCTGGAAAGCCTAGACATATGCCCAACAAGATCACCTGCATCAAAGAAAAGGCCTTTTTTCACTGAAAATATGATATTTCCTCTAAGAAAAAAAGCCTCAATGGCTTTTATCACATATCTATCCATGTTCTACTTCCTATAAACTATTGCACTGCCATTTTAACACATGGTTATCAAGACTGAACATGATGGCAACACACTACTTCTGTTTTAGCACATAATTAGACAAAAAACACAAAAACCATTGGGATATCTGCATAAGAACTTGGCAGTTAAAGTATTGATAATAAGTAAAACCTCTTGACCCAGAGCTCTTGTCAGTCAAAAACACACAAAAATCCATGTCTCACTCACTAAAGGAATAATCCAACTATCAAGTCTCAGCAACAACGCTATCCAATCTTTTATAGTGGCCAGACCACACAGGTTTCTCCTCACAGACCATATACTAAAGCATGTGGTGAGAGACTGGGAAGATCCAGTGTCACGAGACATTTTGGGGCACATGTGTGTGAGGGGACAAGTTGGGCCTTGCCCTGATGAGGTGACACGCTGTTCTGCACACACCCTTCCCTCCTGGGGCCTGTATCCCAGCCTCACGCTGGCTGCCAATCCCTGGCGCAGAGGAGGCAATGCTCCACACCTCTGGAGCCCCTAATCCAGCTCCTGAGTGGCCAAACAAACAGAAGTCCCACCTGGGGAAGGGCCCCAAAAGGCCAAGGGGTATTTAAAGCTGAACACAAGACAAGCACATATCTTGACCCTACGTCCTCTTGGAACTTCTATCAACTGAGTACTGCTGGAACGCAGCAGCTGGTAGCTATATGTATCCTTTTCTATACCTTTCCTGTCTTCCTCTCCTTCTTCTAATTCCTCTTCTTGGAATTTTTGAGTAACTTAAAATCAAACAGGCTTAAAGTTTGCCAAATTGAATGGACTAAATTAATGCTTTGAGATGTATTTTATGTTGATTGAATGTTGCACCAAGCATTCAAAAACTTTTTGCCAAAGTTTTTTGATTTTCTGAGATGGCCGGTAAAATCTTTTTTGTTGTTTTGACCTCCTGAGAATATCTTGTTGCTATTTCTCCTGTGCATCTAACTCAGAGTACAGGAATAACCACAAGCCCTTTTAAAAGCCTCATCAAGTGAGGGGCTTACACATGGCTTACAGCCATGTCACCTGTATGACTAAAACACATGTGTCCCCAGTGGATACACAGCCACTTACAAAGCCAAGCAAATAGCTCTTGGTCACAGTTTCATATATGTCCATTCCAACATGTAGAAAAAGACACAGGGACATGGTTCAAACAGCAGTCTCTGCAGCCACAATACAAAACAGTTGGAATATTCCAGGAACAAGCTGTGACCTTCCAGAATAGGTCTGGCCAGCATGTTTGATACCATTTATTGGTTAACTTTTTTGAACCTGTGCACAAATGGCAGACACTCAAGTACTGAATGTTACACAAATACATCTTAGAATCAGGAGTCTAACCATGTAAGTGTTATGGTTTCTCTTTTTTAATTATGTAACAAATACATTTTAGAGCAGGTGGGCTCAGGGACAGCTGAACAAAGATCAACATGCATCATCTAAATATGAGCATGGGGTTCATCTCCTCTGCATGTGGCAGATACTCCCTGAAAAGAGGTTGTATTGAGATGGGGGTCAGCCCCTTCTCCCAGGCAACCAGCGACAGAATAAGAGGACACAGTCTGAAACTGCACCAGGGGACATTTAGGTTGGACATTATGAGGAATTCCTTCACAGAAAGGGTGATTAGACATTGGAATGGGATGCCCAGGGAGGTGATAGTCACTATCACTGGAAGTGTTTAAGGAAAGACTGAACATGGCACTTGGTGGTGTTCGGTCATAGATTAGACTTGATGATTCCAGAGGTCTTCTACAACTCAATTCATTCTGTGGATACAAGGCCTGTAGAATGTATGTTGGTTCCCAGCTCTAATGCTTGGAGTTATCATGATGTCCAAACAAAAACTGATTATTTCTGGGTACTCTTTGGTTACAGCACATCTTGCAGACACGTTATCTCGTGAACAAATATAAGCCGTCTTGACTTTCCCAATTTCTTGGTGTGATAGCCAAAAGCATGTAAAAACAGGCCTACAGAGAAGAAATTTACTATGCCCTTTAAATTCAAAGACCGTTTTTTCACTGTAGATGTTACATCAGTTAAAAAAAAAAAACCAAACAAGAAAAAAAACAAACAAGCAAAAGAAAAAAAAAATCCTACTGTCCTACTAGAAGTAACATCGTTTAACAGCTGGAAGTCTGTTCTACTCCCCTTGTACACATCGCTGTCACGCAGCAAGTAATGGCAATGAAGCTTTGTGATGAAGCGTTCGGGAGAGACCTAAAACTTGCTGCATCCTTTCACACGGGCAAGCAAGAGGCGAGCTGGACCAGGAGAGATCAGCTTCGAAGCTCAGCTGGACCTGACGGCGCCACGTATTCCCACTCGGTCCGCCGGTCTCGGGGGGCCCCAGGCAGTGACTGGCCCCGGAGGGGACGGCGGGGAGGAGACCGGGGTGTCACGGGGGTGCACATGCCGGGCAGGCCTCACTCCCCGGGCACTCCCGCCGCGGGACCGGCCGGTACTTACGAATTTGGGCTTCCTGCTGTCCGCCGCTTCCTCGGGGCCCTCGGCGCTCCCGGCCCCCGGCAGGCCCTTCCGACGGAGCCCCTTGTTCTCCCGCCCGCCGCGACCCGGCGGCGAGGACGGGGCGCAGTAACGCGGCCGCGGCGGCTCCATGGCCGCGCACGGGCGAGGAAGGGACACGGGCAGGGGGGAGCGCTACCCGCGATCGGGCCCAGGCCCGGCGCCCCGGCCGAGCTGGGCGCCTGCGATTAGCGCGGCTTAGCTGGGCTCGGCCAGGCAGGGCGCCGCGGGGGGAGNGCCCCCGCCCCTCCTCTCCGGCCAATCCGCGCCGGCGCGGCGGGAGAGGCGCCTTCCGATTGGTGGGACCTGTGCCCATCTCCGGCGAGTCAGCGGCTCGCGCCGGGCCCCGCCGTGCCCCCGCCCCGCCCGCAGCGCCCGCAGGGAACGGGACGGTCCCGCAGGGCTGAGGTGGCGCCGCCTCCGAGCTACACACACACACGCACAGAGGGGAAGGGAGAGTTTATTTCCTTACCGTGCAAATCCCGTCTTCTCTGCATCCTGCCAGTTCAGGATAGAACGTGGGCCGGGCCTCTCACCTGTTCGGCCTAGGAAGCCGATTTCCAACAAGTGGCTTTGTTATAAATTCCGATTCCGTACCTCAAGCCGCTATTTGACAGGTGAAAAGTGCTTCATCTATTTCTATACGACATTTTTATATTATTAGAGCACTGACTTTTATATGTAAATATACATCATTATATAGAATGGTCGAATCATCGGGTTTGGAAATCCAAATCACCCAGCACCAGATCCAGACTCCTCTTAAACACCTCCAGGGATGGTCACTCCATCACCTCCCCAAGCAACCTATTCCAATGCCTGCCCATTTGAACAGTGAAAAAAAAAAATCTAATATCTAATCTGAATGTCTCCTGTCTCAGTTTAAGCCCATTTCCTCAGGTCCTGTCACTGCAGCAACAGTAGAGACTGGCCCCCACCTCCATTAGAACCTCTTTTCTGGTCGTTGTAGACAGCAATATATATATAGACATGCGTACATGCATGCATATATATGTTATATATATTTAATACTTCTCATATTACTTTTATGCCAACTTGGTGGTATTGGGTTAAGAAGGCAGAATGACACAGAAGAGACATAGTCCCTACCCAAAACAGCGGCAGTGTTTCCATCATCCTCCTGCATCCCAGTTTCTGCTTTGTGATGGACACAGTTTGTATGGAGGAGCTGTTAACTGTGCTGCCAAGGCCAAAAGAACAGGTGTACCTACAGTCTGCATTTGTTTAATGCAATCTGTTGTTTTCCATCACTGAGAGATCTGCAAGACTCTGTGGTTTATGGGGAAATACATAAATAGAGATTTCATTATGCTGTAAACTAGCAAATTGCATATGGTTTACAAGGCAATTGAATTCTCATTACTACAATCAATACCTTGCATTTATCTTTATTTTAAATTAAGAGTAGTTAGAATAATGATGCAAACTGGAGACCTATGTAGGAGAAAATCTATTTCCAAATCTCAGTGTTAGGGATCATTAAGAAATGGAAGGCTAATACTCAGCATTTATATGTCCAGAGTATTTCCTAAAACAGAAAAAAATTCTTTTCTGTCGTTCAGTCCTTCTCCATGACTTACACAGTCAGTGACCTACAAAATGTAACATCTGCCAGTACACATAGTTCTAAAGCATAGCAGAATTCAGCCCCAGACTCAATGTTTGCAGGGCAAGGAGCTGTGGAGCCATGCAGAATAGATGTCGTAGTTATTTGTATATGTTAAACTGTTCATCTTTTGGCACCTTTCTATAGATGTTTTGTAAATTTATATTGGAATTCTTTGTGGAGAGTATAATTAGCAGAACACTGTTTAATGTCATGGTTAATGACTTCCTGGAACATTTGATTAGAAAATTAATCAGGCTATGTGTGCATATGATAAAGCTGTTTAAATGGACCTGCTAATTGCACTGTGGTAGAACACAATGGCTTGTGCCAATATATCACTTTCAAGGTACTGTGTTGCAATAACAGAGAAACACTGAAGGGAATAATTTATCAGACAGTTTTACTAAGCCAAAAGTAAATGCTAGTACTTCTGATCTATTATTATTATTTTATACTACCCCTCTTGCGCTCATTAGGTGTTTCACAGAACAAATACACCGTTGCAACAGCTCAGTTTACCAAGATTAATCATGACTGAGAAAAAGAAATTGTGAGAAAGAAATACATCACTAATACTAAAATTGTGCAGAGATTCTACTTAGTCCATAGCATGAATATTGTCTGGGGCATGCAAATAGCTTGGCCATTTTGCATTATTTTTGTTCTGGAATGAGAATTTTTCGAATATAAAACTCTGAGACAAAGCAAGTGCATAAAGTTAACCATGGATGTTTGCAGAAGTAGTCCTTTAGATGGATGGATTCATTTAGGCTTTTAGCATTCTGTTCCATCTCTCTCTCTTCTATTTTTTTTTAATATACTGTGACTCATGACTTTAAAAAAAAAAAAAAGAATACCCTCCAAATATTCATTGTTCCAGCGAGGCAGTTTTTCAAATACATTCCTGTGCAAAGTATTTCAAAGCTGGCCTTTGCATTTAGGCAGTTGTCCACATTTCATTTGGAGACACCTAGTTCTTTCCTATAAGAAGATGATAAAACTGTCAATTAACTGTTCTTTCATGAGGTTCATCCCTTTGAACTGTCACATAAAAGTCATGAAGGATTTTGTCAGAAATGTTGTTTTTACAAAGCAAGCACACAAGTTTAATACCACTCTATTTAATGATGCTAACAAGGAAAACCTTCTTAGCCACAGTTCCTGTGGCTTGGCAGAGGCCAGCAAATGGCACGTCTTTTCAGAAAAATTGGCTACTTCTTTTTCCCAAGAAAAGCCCCAAACAGGCAATTCTGGCCCAAATCCCTCAAACTTACATTGCTATTTGTAAGTTGTACCAATTGAATATGTATCTTATTCCTTTCCTACCATCTTATTCAAAAAGTTAATACAGGAGTTACAGGAGATATGTGATTGTTAACTCATAATGCCAGTAAAAATTACTTTAGAAAAACATGGCCTTTTCTTGTGTCTTATAGAGGCAATTGATGCTTGTTTTATCTAAGAAAATCTTTAACAGTTGTATTTTTATATTGCAACAACACTAATTAGTATTTTAAATTTATTGCAATGTAATGTCCTTAAATGTAACATGTGGATAAGATCTTACTTAATTTTCACAGCATGGGTGGCTTGCAAAACATATTATTCCATTATTAGGATAATGGGAAGATAAAACCTCAAATTGTTCATCTAGTCTAGCCTATTAAGTTTATTAAGGAATGTGGCTGTAAGTTTATCACACTAAGAAATTAACAAATTTATGTTACAGTTATGATAAAATTCATAGTCTGTTCAAATAATAAAAGTTTTATTGACAAAAATATGCTTTAGGTGTTTTTTTTTTCCTGTAAAACAATTATTTTGGCTTTTTTGCACATAATTTGATTGTCATTTAGTCAGTGTCACTACCACTGTAGCAGTATACGTAGTAGTCTATGCTACATTCTGTTTTGAGCATAGACTAGGAAAAAAGAAAATCCATAGGTAGAACTATCCTGGAAGATCATGATAATCAAAAAATAGTAAAGAACTGAAAATTTGCCAAGTAATACGGCACTAACCTTAAGTTCTTAAAAGAGAAAAATGTATTAGGTGTTTGCTGATATATGGTTATGGTTATGAACTTAGTTGTAAAAGCTTACAGAACTATAAGTCTACTAAAATGTGACAAAAAGGAGTCTTGCTTTTAATAGTCTTCATAAAGGATGGATTTTTTTCCTTTGCTTAAGCTCATGATCAGGATAATTTCTGTTTGTTATGAATCTCTTTGAAGAGATTCTGAGAACTGAGTTGAGGCTAAATGCTTGTCTTGGGTAACAGAATGTTATTTATTATATTCCATCTCTATCTCTGTCCAAACTTGTTACTGTCTTTTTAGGACCCACCACGGCAAGAGGTGGAATTGCAGGGCAGCTGGGAGGTGCAGGTCCCCTGGTCCCTTTTCAAGCTTGGGGCACCGGAGCCAACCTGCTCTTGTGCCTGGCAGTGTTTGCTGAAGGTGGAGGCTCTGCTTCAGATGGGGTTGTTTTGGGCTTTTGCTTGTTTGGTGTTTTGTTTGTTTTTCTGGGCTTGCAACAGTAGCCACTCAGAAAAACGGCATTTCGCAATCACAAACTGTTTCGGAGTGACCTTGGAGAAGCGAGCCCATTCCTGGGGCTGGGTCACCCTGCATTGGTGCAGCCCAGGAGCTGGGAGCTGTTTATCCCTCCTGCCTTTGTTTTTCTCCCTTTCTTCTTCTAACTCTCTTCTCACAGAACATAACATCGAGTGGGTTTAAAAGTTTTCTATGTTCAATGGGCTAAGTCCATTCTCTGATAAGTGATGTTATGTTGCATTTACTCTTTTGACAATGTTCCTTTATTTCCTGTGGTTTGCCAGTAAACTTTCATGTGTTTTTTACCTTTTAAGAATATCTGGTTGGAATTGTCTCCTCTGTGTCTACCCAGAGCAAAAGAACCTTGGTTAAACCCTGGAATTAAGGGTAAGTAACTGGGGTGCCACATGGGCACCCTTGGAAAGAGTCTAACTCTATTCTCCCTTTGTTTCCCTACACACGGTCAGCAGTGGGGGTCACCACCTTGCTAGAGATTTGAAAATATTTTGGGTGTTTCTTTGTTCCTATGGAGTTGGTGAGATTTAGCAATTTTCTATCTAGTGATTATTCACTGTTATTTTTTGCCTGTTGCTGTTTTGCTTATTAACAAATAGTTATTTTTTCACTTATATCTACTCATATTCATTTCTTATTGTTGGAAAGTAATTGTTGAAACTATGGCGAGGTAACTCATTTTAGAGAATCCACTCTTTAAATTGTCTTAAACCAAGACAGTGCTAAAAAAATAGTAATTTTCTTTGATGTTCCCTGGGTTCTTCTTTGGTAACAAGATCATTTTTCTCCTGTGATGCTTTAAGAGTGTATGATGCCACTTGTCTTATGATGCATCTCTTTTAAAGCCCTATTCTTACTCTCATCTGTCTTGACTGCCCAGCATGCTATTGTACCGTTGGAAGTACTCAAAACAATTGTTTGCCATCATTCATTGGCACCCTGGAAGACAAGTATGTATGCTAGTTAATACTTGTATAATATTTTCAGCAGAAGTAGAGAGGGACTTAGGACAGATAATTAAAGAAAATGCTGTTTTCCTTGTTATGTCAAATAGTCTGTAAAGACAAGCAGCTTTAAGTCATTTTGATCATCATAGTGTTGGTAAAGCGGAACTCATCAGACATCTTGGCACATATATTTCTTGTTTCTTAAAAATATCTGAACTAGAGTCTTCAAAAAACAGTTCTTTTCTTCCCTTTCTTAAATAAAAAGTATTATGTTTTTATTTCAGGAAAGCATTTTGGTCATATTTCTTGCAATTCATTTCTGTTACCAGCACAAATACTTGTGGAAACCAGAATATCCTTGATTGCTATCCCAATTCCTTATTGCTAGGAGTCTCGGGCTGTCACACTTGCACAATGGTATCAGTGCTAAGTGTCAATGAAATATGAGTCTTGCAACAGTTATAAAAAATACTTTGATTTTAGAGAAGCGCAAAGGACTTCATGGCTATTCTTCATGTTTGCATGGCAGTAATTTCCAGACAGTTAAAAAATATCTAATTGAATGATTCAAGCTGAAATGAAGTTTCCACTGAGAGTTATGTCTAAAATACTACAGTATTGTTTTTCTTATTACATGGGAGTTTTTACTGAAGAAAACAACAAAGCAAGATCCTGCAGATTTTAGCAGAACCTGCAGGTATAACTGTCTTTACTCCAGAATGGACAGACAAGAAAGACATCCCTGTGGACAGCATATGTCACAGTCCTGTTATTGATATACCAGTCATACCTTTTTGAAATTTCAAACAAAATTTAACATACACTGGATTCATTTTCTCTCTTTTCTAGTTAGAATTTAAGGACTTTGAGAAATAGTTGTGATCTGAATAGCACCATTCTCCTTCTTCAAGCTTTTAAAGTCACCTTGTAAAAGATGAGGATATAAGAAGTAGGGAAGTAGTTTGCTTCATCAATTTATTGTGGATTACATGTTGCTAATAATTTCTCACAAAATATTTTAGGCTAGCCTCTCATTCAGCTGAGGAAATCTAATATACCTCCTTCAAGATAATGCCTAGATGGGAAAAAATCAGTAAAGAAGTCTATTATACAGTTCATCAAATGGATCTTTATGAGGATATTTCAGATGTGATTTGTGGCACTATTTAGGATACATTGCATACTACATTACTATAAAGTTCAGGTTTGTAATTTAATTATGGGCCAAATTATCTTCAGTTCTAACTTTAGTTGAAGTGACTAGGCCAAGCCTGACAGGTGATATAAATTGTAAATGGTCTGAGTGTCATGGGCCGCAATAAAGGCTGTGTTACATAATTTTATACTTCGTGTGGGATTTTCAGAGCTGCCTAAAGAATTAAATGAGCTGTTCAAACCTTGTCTATTCTATCATTATGTTATTAAGTGTTCCTTGTAAAATTATTGCAAACATTCGATTTTGTCCAAAAGAAAATAAATATGTTTTCAGAGGATAAAATTGTGCTGAAGTTTTGTTGTGAATATAAGGGTCCATAGAAGTGTGATCAAGCTTATTGATTTTTTCAGGGCTTTCACTGCAAAGATTTTAAGTCTTCTGTCAGACTACTGAGATGTAATTATCTTCCATTACTTCCTGATAGCTCTCCAAATTCCTCATAGCTCTCCTTTTTTAATATATTTCTGTATTTTTTTTATGATTCACTTTCCAAATTTCCTTCTAAGATTCTGTCTTTCATTTTCCTTGTGATAATTTATATTACTTTCTACTAGGGCATGATACAGTTTGCTTTCAGAAATCCCTTATTTTCTTTTGACAGATGTATCATTTTAAGAGAGAGAGAGAGAGGGAGGGAAAGAGAGATAAATACATATATGTATGTGCATATATAATGCTTTTTATGCCTTAGTTATGTATTGCAGAAGTCTCAAAATTGACTAATTTGTTTATATAGCTTTTATTTCTCTCTGACTGATTTTCTTATTCTAATCCATCTTTAAGTTTCTCAATCTACTTTTTCCTCTTTCAAGAGTAGTGGATATAATCATATTATGATTACTGCAACTTAATATTCAGTTACATTAAGTACTGTACATGTAGATTGAGAAAAAACTTCCTGTTGTTTAAAAATATATATATATATAAAATTTGGGGAAATTCCTGAAATACATTCTATATGAAATAAAATCAGCAATTTTGTGGGTAACAGAAGTCACTCTGTTGCTATCCAAATTGCATGGGGATTTTTTGATGCTCTGTTCCTTGGCAAGTTGCAATGGACAACCTGATTTTTAATGGCTTTTTAAGACACATAGTCATAAATTCCTACAGAGTGCAATGCACTGCCTTTCTTATCTTAAATAGTAGCTTCATCTCTTGACATAGGATAATGAAGAGTGTAATTGGAGGGTGTACTTTGCATCACAAGTACTCTTCCAGTGCAGCACAGCTAAGCTTAGGGTTGTTTTCTAGGAAGTTTCTTAAGTGGCAGCTTTATGACAGTGTGAATCAGAACAAACTTCATAAGTTTCCATTTTCCTTCACCTATGTTATAATAAATGAAAGCTGTTGGTTAAGGAAAAGGAACACTTTCACTTATTTTTACAAAGTATTTTTGCAGAAATGCAGAGATTATTATATTGGATTGTGATACAGGTTATCCTGTAGGACCCAGAGATGCAATTAGCTCTCAGATATGTGTTTGAGGGGAGGGAGGCAAGTGAAAGAAATTGTAACAGTTACAGGATTGTCCTTCAGCTGGCCATAGGCAATAGGGTCTCAGATGGTTTTGGGTCATTGTACGACAGCCTAACCAGAATGGACACTTATGAAACCAAGGTGTATCTTTAAGAAAAGCAGAGGCCAGTTGACATTGTTTATGTTAGCTTATAAATGGAAAATTTAGAGAAAGCAGAATCTCAGCCTCTGTTTAAGTGTTAGGGCATGGTGAGCACCAGCTTTCCCTAAAGGTGCTGAGGAAGGTGCCATGGCCAGCAGGACAAGGGCCCATCCCACTGACCCCAGCCAAGGCAAGAAAGACCATTCCTGAGGTGATAGCCAGGTTTATCCAATAGTCCAGACTGTCAGGAGACGTTGTGATGAAGCAAGTCTGAGGAAGTCAGGCCAAAGATCAGGGTCAGGAACAGTTCCAGTGACTGTAACAAGGGTCTGGTGATGACTGGGTGTATCTACAGTGATGAAACATGAGAGGCTTGGGACTCACATATACATCAGGATCAACAGGGTTCATAACTGGCAGAGTGAAAGTTTGTCTCCTTTTCTATGGTGCGATACACACAGGAATCCATCGTGTGTGTATCTCATGAGTAACCTCATGAGGTTCAAAAGCTTTGTTTGTTACTCCTACAGCCAACCTTAATCAGACAGAAAAAAAATTCCATTATTATAAGTGTGCCTATTAGTCTCTGTAAAGTAATGTAATTCTTATCCCTATCTGTCTACAAAGCCGTATTTGTTTTCATTCATGAGTTCATTTGCCCTTGTGTTGAACAATCATGCTGGTACCAATGAAGAGGAAGTCTCCTCGAACAAGTAAGGAAAGCCTTTGACAAGATTTAAGATCAAGCAGGAAGTCATCAAGAAGTCAACCACTATACCCCACTAAGTGCTCATAAAATTGTTATTAACCATATGTTTTGTGAGCTTCAAATCTGGACAGCAGATAGATGCAGGTTTTCCATTTAGGAAAGCACCAACACAGAGTACAAAAGTACCTCTTTTTGTCCCATTGAAAGAGAGGGAACACGAAGATCTATCTGCACAGGCTTGCAGGGTGCTGAGACATTGATAAAGTCAGCCAAAATGTGATAATCCAGATACAGCATTTAGGTGGATGATACATGCTTTCAAGCAGCTTGCTTTATGTGAACTACAACATGGAAAAAGGGAGAATGTTGCTCCAAAATGGTTCAAAATATACATGACTAAAAGCAGTGCAGTGGTCAACTCCTTTTTCATTCTTTGCAGGAAATAAGAATAGAGTACCAAGAAAGAGTATTTTTTGGAGGAACAGCATGCACAGGAGCAAGAGCAGGGTGAAGAGCTCATCAGCAAAAGCAGCAGGCAGGCTTGTGTATGGAATGTTGCTGAGAACTGAGCTCTGGAATGTACCAATCCCAAATAAATGGCATTGCTTCAGCATATCATGAGCTTGACTCATCCATACTCCACCCCTCAACAATGGTGTTACTCATTTTTAAGACTCTTTGTCCCTGTAATGATCACTCCATGTTCTGCTGAGGTGATGTGACTTCCCTATGGCCCCTCATGTCACAAGTCAGTAACAATACTGGGAATAAGTGACAAAATTACTGAAATAAGAAAGTATTTCAGAGTCCTATGGTTCTGTAAAACAAAATATGTGGGAGTTTTGTAGCACTTATGTTGTAGGGGAGATCCATGTTGTCTGGCTAAGGACTATCTAATCAGTAAAGAACTAAGCCAGGCTCTTTCTATGATTAAGGAGTTAGCACTTAACTGAAGTTCTCACTTTTATCTGGTGAAGAAACACTAACATCTACAAAAAACAATTCATTCACTCTTAAAATATGAATTTAAAACAAATATAAAGAAGAACCTTTGGAGATCCTTCTATGTTTTCACTGATTACAGAAGATGCTTTGATACCTGGTTTAGACCAAAAGAATACATTTAAATGCTGAATGCAGATGAGGTAAATCTCATTCTCTCAAACTGTTCTAGGGATTTCAGCAATTTTCAGTCAATAAATTCACTCCCTTTCAATAGATTTTATTACACATATTCATACTAATTCAGAATCACAGATATATTTAAATAGCAATGTTAATGGCTCCTTGGAATTAACAATAAAATTCTTTTGTGATCCTCGGAGAATAAAATCTTGAATAATCACACTTCCAAGGTAATCTGCACGTCTTTGAAAATAGTTTTTGATAGTCTGAAAACTGAAGACAGATATTTTTTACCCTGAAAGGTTTAATGACTAGTTCCCTTACTCCTTTTGCTGCAGGCTGTTATCATTATGGATATTAAACTACTTCAAAAACTGTGGGAAGTGTTGTTGCAAATATACACTCCTGTTGTACAGAATTACTTGGATGGTGATTAAAAGAATTAATGCTGCTACTAACCTAAGTGTTCTAAAACATTTTCTTGGTGAAATTTATTCCATCTTTCTGCTTTCTTTTTTCCCCCCCTCTTTTCTGCTACAGTACATTGGGGTTTTTTCTCACTTGCAGAGCTTAGCATTCAACCTTGGAAACTTTGGCAAGATGAAGAAATTAACTCTCTAATAGGTATATGACAGCAGTCCTATCATTAATATGTTATCTTTCTAAACAGGTACCTTTGTGACTTCTCCCCAGATGGCATTCAGTCTATGAAGAAGTCATATGTAAGCATCCGCAAGCAATTATTATTTTTTAAATCTTTCTTTAGAATTCTCCTTTGCCAATCTGCCCACAGAAGTGAAGAATTAAATACAGCCTCTCTCATTGTTATGTATTGCTCCTGATTTAGTCTGCATCTCCTGTCTGTCTTCCACAGAGACAGCAAGCTTTTGGGGCATTGTTTTTTTTTTCCATTTAAAACAGCTCTGGCATTTTACAATAATAAACATATTGATTAGTACACAGAGCTTGATACTTGTGTTATGTGCAAAGACTAGAACACCTAAACTCTATTTGATTTCTAGACTTTCTCTATTAGTTTCTGCCTGTGTTTACATGAGAAAATTCACCAGAACAGATATATCAGAATAAACAATGCTTGCTTTCCATACTTAACTTTCCACTCTTAGAATACTATTACAAGTAACTAAGTAAATGTTGTAATTTTTAAATGTTCATCATATTTAGTAAATAATCCATACTTTATAATTGGCATTGTTCAATACAGTTTTCAGGCTCGTGGTATTTTCTAGCTTTGAACTATACATGTGCACAATCTCGTAAAATAAGAATGTTTTATCTCCATGTCTATTAGTATGGCTTCTGAGAGGAAGGTGGGGATGGATATAATTATCCACTTACATTTTAGGTCGAAATAGAGGAAAATTATCTGTGTATCTAGAATCAAAGTTGACGTTGTATAACCATTTATTTTTAACTGGGAGATTATACAAGCTGTATTCATTCAGATTCAGCCCGATGTAAATCATGGCTTTGCAATCACTTTGGAATTGTATCACATTAATCTACAGTGACAGTGTTCAACAGAGTCTAGAAAGTCGTTTGATTTCACACTCTGTAAATGACAGTTCTTGATTTTCTGTAATATTTTGGATCACAGACGAAACCTTGTTTCAGTAACTACATATTAGCTGGACGGTTACAGCTGAAATGCAGAACTGTTGTGGTTGGGTGATATGATCAACATTCATCACAAGCTAATAATGGTGGTTCTGAACATCTTAATTGGAGATCACACAACTCTATGTAGTGTGAAATAAGATGTCTGGGCGATTGCAAAGATTTTGACTGGTCCTTGTGCTGATAGCCTGCAGAAGATTTTAATACTCTGAAGTCACACCAGATGGGCAATCTGCTGCAGTATATATCTTGGTTCAGTTTTGAGCTGCAAGGGTTCTGTATCTGATGTCACCTCAAGGGGAAAATAATAAACAGCTGCACTAATGACATTTTTTAATCTCTCTACTCTTGATTTACCTAGGCTTTGACTGATACAATAGTCAGTTTAGGAAAACTGTACAAAGACCTTCTACAATACCAAGAAAATGGACCAGAAATGGAACTGTAAAAAATTGAGTACCCATTATTTAGCTGCTCTATGCATGCCTTCTAATCTTATGTGCAAAATTTAACTTGTTGCAAAATAAGTTTGGAAAAGCATACAGATATGAAGAAAAATGGCAGAGAAAAGTGTAAAGGAGTACAGATAAAATTTTGCTTAATTTTTATAGCTGAAAGAAATGTAGTCAGTTTTCTGGATCAATGGAGTTATTTATTCTGGTAGTGAGTAGACAGCAATATCAGCTCTCCCTTACTCCAACGTTTTGCTGGATACATTCTTTCATAGAATATTCCATGGAAACAATTTGAGTCAATCTGAGTTCTGCAGCCCTTCACTGCAGCCCCCATAACTGGACTTTTGTCTATTTTGGTACAGGAAAACTCAAAGCTTTGGGTGTTTTGTAGTGTTTTACATCTCTTTCAGCATGGAATTTTAGCACAGTTCATCATCTGGGTAACCTGATCAGTAGGTTATGCAATTAATATGAACTAGGGGGTATAGTCAACTTTTAAAGTATTATTTTAAATAAATTGGTTTGGACTGTAGCAAACATGAAACATTTCATGCAAAAAGAGAGAAAGAAAAATGAGAAATTAGGATCTGCTGTTATAATAGCTGGGTTTAAATTAGAAAGCCAAAGAACGAACTAGATGTGTGTTCTATTAAGCAGAAACATTTGGCACTTGTCACTGAATAAATAAGATATCATCTAAGTGTTTTGCCCTGATGTGGCTGCTAAACACAAGTATTGTGAGCAAATGGTAGAGGAAATAATCTGAGTTGAAAAATAGGACATGTAGAAGACCACTAGAATTTTCACCTGGATTGTGAAAGACGAGCAAAAAATTTAAGTAACGCTTACATTTGCCATCTAAGCAGTGAATGAGGAGGAAGACAATCGTGATGTCCTTTACTTCTAACTGTATCTGGTTCTGTCACTTGTTATGCTTCATAGTTTTTAATTAACTCAAGCTAATTGTTAAGTAACTTCATCATGTTAACACATGTTAACGTCAACACTAGGAAGCCGCAATGAGGATGGGGCCTTCCACACAAATGTGAAACGCATGAAGGAGGAATGTAAAAAAAAAAATCTCAAAATATATAAGAATCTGTTAGTGATACAGAAGCCAAATGTGTAATGCCAGGAAAGAAGAGACATCTGATAAAAATCCTAATTTGAAACTGGAAACTGGAATACACAGCTGAAGATTCAGGATTAATGTATAAAAGCATGACATAGCTAGCATTTCCTGAGAACTGAATTCAGGATTTTCTCAAAGTCAGGACAAGATGCTGAGAAACCTTGATACTACTCGAAATTTTTAGGAAAAGTTCTTTCACCTTCCATCTCTGTCATTAAAAACCTTTTTGGCTTGACTTTCCTTCTCTGAGAATCAGAGAAGATAAGATAGAAGGAAATTACATGGGACTCTACTCCAGCACATTATAGGATAACTTATATACGACTTGCCATGAATAAGCTGAGAGTCCAGATAGGTGATGTTTTGAAAGTGTGATTTGCTGAAAAATGTCTTACCTTTGTTTGAAAGACCACAAATAAACAAATTACACCAATTCTGAAGAAGATTGTGTCCTAATATTGAAATGGGAGACAGCATATCCAAAGTGGATTATGATGGACATAGCTGCTTTATGCTTGAGGCCTGCTCAAGAGTAAGTCGTGTCCTGCACTGCTCGCTTCTGAAGTACTGATTAATGAACAAAACCCTTTCCAGAAAAAAAAAGGTCTAAATGACTCCGTTCCCAAGAGAGTTTGCATTTTTTTTTCATTGAGGTGTACAGTACAATACAGTGAATTAAAGCAATTTTCATTTCTGCAGCTGAATGTCATTCCCTTTAAATGAGATACTGGCAGTTGGATGGCTTTGATTGCTGCCAGCTGTCAATACCCCTAAGGAAAGCCAAGATACTTCTACGGTGGAAGATGAATAAGAAGCCTGCTGATCAAACTCATCAAAAGTTGTGTTAGAGGATTAGTGAGTTAAATAAAATAGATGTGTGTTTACACTCTTCTGGTCATAAACAAGCTGTCTATGAAATTTTGTTTGGGTTTGTTTTTGTTTTTGTTTTTTTTTCTTACAGAGAACACTTCATACTCCAGTATGTTAACTGGTTTTTGTAGTTCCTGTTCTTGCTTTTTGGAATACATGTCTCTAGATAGAGAGGAAAGGAGTTAAAACAGCCATTTTCCTATTGTTGAAATGTCTATTTTACTTGGATAAGTACCATTTAAATAGACAACAAGAGTAAAAGTGGTTACTCGTTACTGTTACTTGGAGTAAGTGGATATATGGGCTGAATTTTCAAAATTAGACACTCAAAACTTGAAATATGCAGTCAATTCATTAATCAAATGCCTGCAGTGCAGTACAAGTCAGTTATTGATGTTGCACACAGTCTCTTACCTTGTATTAGTGTCTGTATGCATAATTTAGACATACACACCAGATTATGCCTAATTTTGTAAAATGTAGTCCACATGTTTTCTAAGTCCTCTTCTGTTTCTTGTTATTACACCTGCTTACTGTTAGAGTTCAGCAGAAAATTAGGTGAAAGCGACAAAAGTGGAAGTGAAGACTAGGAATATAACTTAAACAGTCTAAGAACATTCTTAAAACGTTTAAATCTGTCTTTATGTCTATGCACTGTCAAGTGGCTGAGAATATGAAGTGATTTTTTGGGTCGATTTTTTCTCCTTTACAGCCTTCAATGTTAGCCAAGTGACATGTTTTAACAGTCTGTGGAGCTGATTAGTGTTGGGTGTAGGTGCTTAACAGAGAAACCTCCTGGGAGGACATGTCCAACCTTAACAATCTGAATAAAGAAACAAATAATATTTAATTATATTACATGGTAAGGGAATGTGAAGTTTTTATATGTTTTACTCCTCAAAGAAAAAAAAGTATATTTTTTTTCTTGACAAAGAGCTACATTTAATGGAAATTAGCATAAATCAATATAGGAATATATCTGAGTATTGCATCAAGGTATATATTGCACCAAGGTATATAACACCAAAGTGTCCAAAGTCTGCAAAAATTCTTATAAATCTCATTATGCCTTCTGGGACACCAACCACTGCAAAGATTTTTTTCTCCCTGAGTTTATTAAAAGCTTCTGAGACACTTTTAATGACAGGTAGTCATTATGTAGCAGCCACAGTGGGGAGTCCTGTAGTACTATGCATCTTATTTGTCAGTTGTCTTCCTACTTGGAGAGACATACTGGCTAAGTAAGGAGGCTAATCACCAAGGTCCCCTGTCCTTTCATGAGGCAGTTCTTAAATCTCTTTCAAGAGGAAGAGAAATCCTAGACAACTCACAAACTGAAAAGCAGAGACCAGACTGAACAGTCAGCCAGCAGCAGTCATGTAAGAAGGGAACTAGAGAAGGGTTAAGAGCCAGGCCTATGAGGTGTGTGTCTGAAGGGAGGGCACCAAGAGGCTCTTCTCAGTGGTGCTAGGCAATAGGACAAGAGGCAATGAGCAGAAAGTTCCGCCTGAATATGAGTTAAAACTTTTTTTACTGTACAGGTGATTGAGCACTGGAACAGATAGCCCATAGAGGCTAGGGAGTCTCCTTCATGGAGATAGTCAAGAATTGTCTAGACACAATCCTGAATAACAAGCTCTAGGGAACCCTGCCTGAGCAGGAAGGTTGGACTAGATGGCCTCCAGTGGGCCTTTTCAAACTCTGATATTTTATGATTCTTTGATTTTGTGTGATCTCATATTCCACACAGGCAAGTCATCTATGTGCTTTTCTCAGTGATCCTAACTTAGGCTTAACTATGTGCATAGACCAAGGCAATATAGACTAAGAATAGAAGTTCTTAGAAGTATTCTGTTTTCATAGTTTTTCTAAATGTGAGGGATATGAATACATTACTGTAATGGTATGTAGGACCCAATTCAGTTTTTGGTCAGATACAAATCCATGGCAACTCTGAAAAAACAAGTGGAGGCAGTAAAAACAGGTCACACAGGCTGTGTTTACTTACACCTTTCTAGTATGGTTAATTTTAATATCATTCCTAGCTTTCTGAAATGTGCCATGTCTGTATTCTCCAAATGCACATTCGTTTTCTGTGAGTACCCAGAGGTAGATGAAGGGTTGGTCTGTGTGTGCAGTCCAGCCGTGGTAGTCAGTGCATGCCTGGACGAGGAAAAGCTTCTCATTGTAAATGTAGCTGATGAAATTTCTCTAACAAGTAATGAACACGTTACATAAATTGCCCTCTGAGGATCATGAAGGTTGGTTCTCTTTTCCCTCTGTGATATCCTGCTAATGTGGGCACCTGACTGAGGTTGGGTGAAAGGAATTCCTTCCTCCTCTTTTGTGCTTTGAACCTCTTCAGTGAGGTGCCTGCTTTAACCTTCCCTATTCCTTGCTTTTGCTTTGACAGGAGGTTTTGTTCTGTATATTCATCAAGGTTTTTTTGGGGGGGGTCAGGGAGGGCTTTGGGGTTTTTTTAGGCCTTATTATTTAAATGTCTGACAACCTCTAAACTTGAGTGCTCTGATCCTTAGAACAGCACAGCGAAGTGGGAGGGCTCTCTTGGAGAAAAAGAACTGAGGATTAAAGTAGCTCAGATGACTTCTCAGCAGCCACACACTGAATCTGTGGATGAGTAAAGCCTCCAGTTCTAAGTGCCATACCTGCCCCAAATCACGTGTACATGCAGGGGGTGGGCACTCCCCAGCAAACTCCAAGCTGAACCAGCCTGGGAGTCGGAGGCCCTGGTCCAGGCAGGGTTATCAGGTGTGTAGAAGGTCTGTGCTGGTATTTGGGGGAACCTCTGAGTGTGGGACACCCGCGGGACAAGTGTGTGAGTGCTGCCCGTGTGCATCCAGCGGGACCCGCCAGTCAGTCAGGGGCTGGTGGGATGAGTAATGGGAACGAGATGTGGGAAGGAGTGCTGGGTGGGCAGGGGGGCCATGCAAGAGCTCAGGGCATCCATAAATCTGTGTATGCTTGTGCACAGCTAAGGAAGTGTGGATTTGATGAGGGGACAGTGAGGGGGATTGAGAACTGGCTGAATGGTAGGTCTCAGAGGGCTGTGATCAGCAACATTGTTGAAGGTCTGTAGCTTAGCAGTGAGTCCAGTGCCTCCAGTCTTGTTCAACTTATTCATCAAAGACTTGGATGAATGGACAGAGCACACCCTCAGCAAGTTTGCAGATGATACAGAACTGGGAGGAGTGGCTGACACACCAGAAATCTGTTCTGTCATTCAGTGGGACCTGGACAGGCTGGAAAGTCGGGCCGAGAAGAATCCAGTGAAGTCCTTCAAAGGGAAGGTCAGGGTCCTGCACCTGGGGAGGAATTACCCCATGCCCCAGTATGGGCTGGGGGCTGATCTGCTGGAAGGCAGCTCTGTGGAGAAGGACCTGGGGGCCCAGGTAGACAATAGTCTGTCCATGAGTCAGCAGTGTGTCCTTGTGGTCAAGAAGGCTGATTGTATCCTGGGCTGCATTAGGAAGNCTGGCACTGTTTAGCTTGGAGATGACTGAGGGCAGATCTTAACAATGTATATAAATATTTTAAGGAAGGGTATAAGCAGAACAGAGCCAAGCTCTTTTGAGTGGTTGCCAGCAACACAAAGAAACTGAAACACAGAAAGTTCCTTCTGAATATGAGGAAAACCTTCTTTACTGTGGGCGTGACAGAGCACTGGAACATGGTGTCCAAAGAAGTTGTGGAGTTCTCCTTCCCCAGAAATATTCAAAAACTGCTTAGACATGATCCTGTGCAAGCTGCTGCAAGATACCCCTGCTTTAGCAAGGGCTGGGATTAGATGATCTCCAGATGTCCCTTCCAACCCTAACTATTCTGTGATTCCAAGAATCTGGGCAAGCTGATGTGTGTCCTGTACTAGTGACCTTCTGCCTCTGCCTGGCCAAGAGGAGGAGAGGGCATTGTCCCCATATGCCTGTGTCTGATGAGATGTCCTGAATGTGGAGGACTTTGGGGGCAAAACCTTGTCTGTGGCTTTCTGTGTGACCAGCTCTGTCTGTGTCCTCTGTGAATGCGTGTGCCACGTGTGCCTGTGTGTCTCTGGGATATGTAGTCAGCTTTGCTGCTGGTTGAACCTGCAAAGGGGAAAGTGTCAGCCACGTCCCTCAGCCTGGACAGAGACCCTGGTTCCCTGGGCTGGGCTCCAGTGGCCAGGCAGGAGGAACCCCCAGGCCTGGAGCTGCTGGAGCTAGTGAACACTTGTAACAGCTTAACATTATGCCTATGTAACATGCTTTAGCTGGATACTCCCCAAAACTAACTTGTTTTGGGTTTTGTTTTTTTTTTTTTTTTCTCATACTGTCCTTTAAAGTTACAAAGGTATTATAATTATGGAGACACAGACCACCAAGATTACGTGGGATATTTTCAGTGACTAGACTTTTTAGGTTCCTCCACTGTAAAGAAAGAAAATTTAATCATAAATTACTTTCAGTGGGTTTGAATCTTGTCATAATGTTGTAGTTAATAAAGCTGGAGACCCCCTAGGGCACATGAGGGCCTTAGTGCCCTGTAAATAAGGAATTTAAAAAATGAGGAATGAAAAATTATTTGACATTTTTAAAAATTTGGCTTCTGATGTGGTTAATATCACACAGCAGATGTAACATGCCACAGAGGTCACAGCTTACTGCCTGAGGTGAGCTAACTGAGCAGAAATCACAAGGAGAGATTATACCCACAGAAACAGTTTATTACAAGAGAGCTGAAGGGCATTGGCTGTGAATAAGCTAGAGAAATTTATGCTGTGGTTTAACCATCACTTTAAACTCTTGAAGCTGGCAAAACAGGCATTCAGCCTTCCCTGGATTACTTTTCCTGCTGCTATGCCCACATAAACAGCTGTGCTGGACAAAGAGAGGTGATGGCAGAGGAGCAAGCAAAATAAATATTCAATTTTTAACTTGGACAAGTTTTTCTGCCTAGTTTTCTGCCTGCAAAACACAAACTTTTATGTTGGCACAAGTGAGGAGTTAATATAAGGATGGGAATGAATGGCTGAACAAGGGAACCAAAATGGATCTCTTTATTTAGCTGGCTATGCTACATGAAAATTACTGCAGAATTATGACATTGTAATTGCTTTGTGGATAAGTAAGAAACTGAGTTTCCTAATAGTTCATAGCATTATTCAAGAAAAACTTCTGAAGGTTACCTAGTCCCAACTCCTGATAATAGCAGGGCACTTCAATGGTCATTGAAGTGGCTCATGGCCTTCCCCAGTTTTGGATTTTGGATGTTTCTATGATAGAAATGATACATCTCCTTTGGACAAGCTGTTTCCAGTTCTTAACCCACCTTTGGAAATATTTTTTTCCTTATGTCCTGTTGGAGTTTATTGTGACAACATATCTCATCTAAGGGAGCCCTGACCCGATCGCTGCATTTCAAATACAACCTCTGTAGTGCTGACCAAAGAGAAATAATCGACTTTCCTGACCTGCTGGCTAAGCTTTTGCTAGTGCAGCCCAGTATGTGGTTAACCTTTGTCACAACAGGGTACATGGCTGTCTCACACTGAACTTACAGGCCACCAAGATAGCTTCCCTGCTGGTCCTTCTCTGCAGAGCTCTTTTCCAGACCTGTCTGTCCTGTTGCATGGAGTTTTTTTCTCTTATTTGCAGATCCCTAACATGTGATTATGTTGGATGAAAATAGCAAAGTGGTTCAGAAAACTTTGAAACAAGCCCACATTGAATTTTCTGTTTCCTAGAGTGGTGTCCTAGACTGTTGAGCTCCTCAAAAATCTGCAGTTTGTTGTCTTTCCATACCTTGCTCTCAGTCTACTAAGGTTAACCTTGCCACACTTGCTTTCTACTCATCCATAATCCTCCTCTTTGGAAGTTAAGAGTAGACATAGTAACAATAATAGCAGCAAAACTTTTTAAAGCTGAGAACATAGATGAGAAAGAAAAAGGACAAAGCAGAAACATGGGATGTTTCACTTTGCAATTATTAGGACCCTGGCACACATAATACATTGCATAAACAATCAAAACAGAGACTATGAAACTAGCATATGTTACTAACATTAGAATAGTGCTGCCATGTCAGATAAAGCTCTTTTAAAAGTATATTTTCTTCCCTTTGTAATGATTTTGCTTTTGAAATTACTCTGTATGAAACTGTGTTTAATCATTACGAGTGTGACTATCCCTGGACTGTTCAAATGCCTTCTCCTACTTCATTTTATTTCTTATCAGGAACAGCACTCCAAACACTTGTCTCAGTGTTCATATCAAAGAAGACAAAATCCAGACCTCTGAAGGACTGAATTGATTTATGCATTTTTGTTCATCACAGAGAACAATTCCCATACTTTCAAGTGCACTAGGTGTACTTGTAGTGCCTTGCCAATTGCAAGGAAATTTTTTCTACTTTTCACATTCTGCTTTGCTCATTCTTTCTTCCATTGTCATAACTGAATTCATAAAACAGTTCTCTTTTTTTTTGTTGTTTTATAAATGGAACATTCTTCAGGAAGAGAGCAGGAATATGTGCACAGAAATCATTGAAGAGTCACCTGTATTGAAAAAAAACCTCTTACTTTCAATAATGAAAAATAATAAATTTTGACATTACATGAAAAAGCTGAATTTATTGTTTGCTCACCTTAAAAATACCATTTCACCAAGCAAAGTAATTTAGGAGTAACTTATTTCATATTCTTTTACTTTTATAATAATTTAGAGACAAACCTAATTAATGTATCATTTTAAGGGTGAAGAAAATGTGATGATAAGGTTCAAGAGTGAAGATTAGATTCAGTAGGTGCCCTTTATCCTACAATACAGTATCTCTGAGAAAAAAATCTATTGTATTCCTTTTTTCAAGTTCTTGCAGAAGGTTTTGAGTGTATTTTGCTATTATATCTGTCTCAAACACACTAGGAGACTGCTTTGTCGTTATATCCACTCCAATAGCAGCAGATTATTAGACCTGGATTTAACAGGGTGAGATTGAGCTGCAACAATTTGAGAAATGGTAACAGAAAAGTTTGTCTGGGGTTCTCTGTCTGTGAAGACCTCCCACCCATTTTATTCCCAGGTTTTCTTTTCAGCTATATAGAATAAAACGTGAAAAATAATAAATGCAAAATTTTTCAGAATAAGTATAACCTGCTTAGTGAATAATTCATTTCTGTCTTGTATGACTTCATTATGTCATGTATAACTAGCACTTTGTACTGTCAGGCTGAAAAGCTACAAAAAGTGTTTAACAGTGCAGCATAAATTCATAAGTTGTAATTTAAAAAGTGACATGATATTGCACAAGTTCTTGCATTCTCAAACATGCTTTCCCAGATAACTTATTTAAGATTTTAAAAATACAAGACTTAGAGGTTGTTTGGTTTTTTTTTCAGTCATAGAGGTCTGCTTTTATAAAAACAAATCATGTATTTTGTAATATTCACTAGCCTAACAGCTCTCATAAAGGAAGGACTTATGAATTGGTCTTAATTCTGTAAGATAGTTAAAGCCATAGCTAAATATTTCATCAGTTATGTCAGATACCTGATACATCATAATATACCCATCTTCCAAGAGAGGAAACTCTGGCACTACTCACAAAAATATTGTTCCCTAATTGCCTAAAGGAGTCAGTAACACGGCTGTGAGTTTGCTGTGGTTTGAAGCCCAAAGAGTGACATGGCCTATCTGGTACCTACACATTTGGTTAGTTGGTTGGTTGTTCCAGTGCAAAGAAGATAAAAGTTTTGTTCAAGAGTACAAAGGTTTTGTATTTGCAGCTGCAACTATTTGTTTGTATTAATATTCTTTCATGCAGTTTCATAGGTGCTCACCAGACAATGTGTTTCTGGAGAAAATGTTCCTAGAAGGTAAATAAGCATTTGGGCCAGATTGTTTTAGGATGTCTTCCTGCAGAAAAGGAAAGAAAGCAAGCCAGCCTTCCCCTTCCTACATCTCTCAAACTATGCAAATGATCTACAAGCTCTTACCATCAATACTGCAGTAATCACAGAATCGTTTATACTGGAGAAAATCCTAAAGATCGAGTCCCACCCAGCACTGCCAAGTCCAACCCTAAATCATGTCCCTAAGCAGCTACGTGCCTTTTAAAGATCTCCAGGCATGGGAACTCAACCCCTTCCTTCACCTTTATACTCCCAGCAGAATCCCCAGGGATGTAATGACAAAGGACTGTCTTTCTCACCCAAATAGCAGGAAAGAAAAAAAAAAAAAAGCACCAAGATAAAGAAGGATAAGGGTGTCTGCACTTAGACACCAGAATTAGGTGCCAAAATTTCCCTGTAGAAGTTTTTTGAAGGCCACACTTCTCTCCATTGAATAGAGAGAGAGCCTGAGCACTTACTTCAATATTGCTTCATTCTAACTTTCACATTTGTGGCAGGTACACAGTAAATCTCATACTTTGTTTTTATTTTTAACAACGTGAAATACAGTTTTCTAAGATTACCATTCATGGTAACTAAGAGTTGCTCCTCTGCACTGTTTAGAAACACCTGCATTCAGGGTCAACAGTTTCATTACCCAGTCATAAATTCAGCTAAGAGCTGTATGTACAGATCCTCACTGACTTGGCAGTGTGTCCAATAAGGAACAGAATCAGGATTAATTGTCTTACCATTCTAGTGTCCTTCAATTTCAGTGCTCCAAGCAAACTTAAAAAAAATCTCTGGTTTTGTTTTAATTGCCTCATTTTTTCCATTGCAATCTGGAGGCAAGGAGAATCATGGGCATTGATATGGATTTCTTTTTCTGGTAAATAGGATTTGTTTTGCATTTTAAACTGTTGAATAGGGTCTCTTTCTTTCAAACACACATTCTTCCCTTTAAGCATACCATTATGTATATATCTCACGAATGCAGAGAAAAGATCACTACGCAGAAATGGGACATGAATGACATTTTGCTATCCTGTATCATCGTAGTTTTAAAAATAATATGTTTTTTCAGATTTTTGTCTTCACAAACTGTGATCCAAGAGCAAGGCGACCTCATGACAACCAACAATTACAGGCAGAATGTCTCAGAAACAGTCTTTAAAGGATGAAGCCTCAGGCAAGTTCTGTTTCCTATAATGTCAGAAGAAAAGTTAATACAAAGTGAGTCTTCAAATGAACAGAAACTAATTTGATACTTGGCAGTAGCTAAGAAGAGTTTATTTCTTCTTCCACTTTTTGTTTTGCTTTTCCTCTTCCCACAGAGAGATTTTGTAGTTTTCCATACTCCTTTATCAAACCTTTAAGATAGAAGAGTCTAGGTAAGACAAGTGATTCATTGAGCCAGACTTCCCAGGTGAAAAGAGTATGTTAAAATTACACATGAAGAATGCAGATAGGAATTTTATATTCACCTATTCCCTACAACAGCCTGGCGTGTGAGATTATGTGGGAATGCAAATTTGCTCTCTAAATTCCATTTTCACAGTCTTTGAACCAGCAGTAATACTGGGAATGCAACTACTGCTCTTCTCCATTCAGTATGCAGGTCACTATAAAATTGCTGGTTCAGAGCCTCTTCATCTGACCTGCCATCACCTTTTCATGTCAAAAAAAGTTGCTAAAGGCATCAGTTCTAAACCCAAAGAGGACAAATACATGACTGCCATCATCCCTTTGTGGAGGAGTTAGCACAATGCTTCCTCAGAACACCTGACCTTGCAATGCCATTGCGACAAATTAATTCTGGCCTATAGGTA
This sequence comes from Buphagus erythrorhynchus, assembly GCA_013400855.1. NCBI lineage: Eukaryota > Metazoa > Chordata > Aves > Passeriformes > Sturnidae > Buphagus > Buphagus erythrorhynchus. The sequence continues at coordinate 48,728 of VZTT01002661.1, forward strand.
ACTTATTTGTGTAGAAGTTGGCAGAAATTGGATGATTTATCAATCTCATCCTTCATTTGCAATTGTAAATAGAGTATTGAGTAGGCAAGTTCTATTTTCATCATACAAATTGACTGTCTGGTACAGAATTATTCAAATACTAATCGTAATTTGCACCCAGTGCAATACTATTCAAGTCAAAGGGTAAAGTTGGTTTTTTGACCTCACATAGCAACTGACCCATTTATTTTTCATTGTGTTCTCTTTGAAGCTTTATTTATTAGAAAATAAAGACTGCAGATAGCCTGCACTTGTAATCCCAAAGACAAAGAAGAAAATCTGAAGTCGTTTCCTGAGGTAGTGTTTTACAATTGAGTTTTGTGATCTTCTGTGCTGAGGTGTGGTTGTCACCCATTAATTGTTCTTACTCCTAGCCCAAGTTTTAAAGCAATGTAAATTTCACATGGTCAACACAGATTTTGGAGCCTTCTTCATCCTGCTGTGTTGCTGGAAGGATCTCTAGCTTTAAAGATGTAGTTGCATAAAAGAAAGAGTTTGGAACTGATTAGTTGTTTTTTGTTCCTTTTAAAAGCAAACATATTTAACTTTTTACTGCATCTTCTTTTCTATCACCTTAGTTATTCTCCCTCAGAGATTTCTTCTAATCTGTAATGATACATAGATTCATTATTTACTTGAAAAGTTTTCCAAAAAGCACCTTATGTTTTCTCTACTTATCTCAATCCCCGCAGAAGGTGTTTTTCTAGGTAACACTTGCAAATTCAGCTCACTAACATTCCTTAATTCCTCCAAAGACTTATTTCTTTTACTGTGAAGTCTACAAATTTTTGAAAACTGTTGGACAGTTTGTATTTTAAAACTTTCCTGGTTTGGTTGATGAAAATTCTTTCAATAGTTTCAAAGTTTTCATGCAACAAACTGCCCATGTCATAGTATCATAAAATGCTTGAGGTTGGAAGGGACCTTAAAGATCATTTAGTTTCAACTCCCCAACCATGGGCAGGGATACCAACCACTAGACCAGGTTGCTCATAGTGTCATCAACCCGGGGCATCCACAGCTTCTCTGGGCAGCCTGTTCCTGTGCCCCACCACCGTCACAGTAAAGAATGTTCTCCTAACATTTAATCTAAATCTCTGGTCTTTTCATTTAAAACCATTCCCCCTTGCCTGATTGCTGTCTGCCTGTGTGAAAAGTTGCTCTCCACCTTTTCTATAAGCCCCTGTAACTACTGAAAAACTGCAGTGAGGTCTTTCCAGAGTCTTCTCCAGATCGAGCAACCTCAACCGAACTCACTCAGCCTGTCTCCATAGGAGAGNTCACCTTAGTTATTCTCCCTCAGAGATTTCTTCTAATCTGTAATGATACATAGATTCATTATTTACTTGAAAAGTTTTCCAAAAAGCACCTTATGTTTTCTCTACTTATCTCAATCCCTGCAGAAGGGGTTTTTCTAGGTAACACTTGCAAATTCAGCTCACTAACATTCCTTAATTCCTCCAAAGACTTATTTCTTTTACTGTGAAGTCTACAAATTTTTGAAAACTGTTGGACAGTTTGTATTTTAAAACTTTCCTGGTTTGGTTGATGAAAATTCTTTCAATAGTTTCAAAGTTTTCATGCAACAAACTGCCCATGTCATAGTATCATAAAATGCTTGAGGTTGGAAGGGACCTTAAAGATCATTTAGTTTCAACTCCCCAACCATGGGCAGGGATACCAACCACTAGACCAGGTTGCTCATAGTGCCATCAACCCGGGGCATCCACAGCTTCTCTGGGCAGCCTGTTCCTGTGCCCCACCACCGTCACAGTAAAGAATGTTCTCCTAACATTTAATCTAAATCTCTGGTCTTTTCATTTAAAACCATTCCCCCTTGCCTGATTGCTGTCTGCCTGTGTGAAAAGTTGCTCTCCACCTTTTCTATAAGCCCCTGTAACTACTGAAAAACTGCAGTGAGGTCTTTCCAGAGTCTTCTCCAGATCGAGCAACCTCAACCGAACTCACTCAGCCTGTCTCCATAGGAGAGGTCCTTCATGCCCATCCTCTGGTTCTGCTTCAACAGGTCCATGTCTTTGCTCTGCCCCAGACTTCAACATGGTTCTCCATGTGGGGCTTCATGAGGATAAAGCAGAGGGGCAGAATCACCTCCTTCAACCTGCTGGCCATGCTCCTTTTGATGAATCCCAGGGCATGGTTGACTTTCTGGGCTGCAAATGCACATTGCTGGCTGCTGTCCAGCTTTTTATCCACCAGAAACTCATGTCTCTTAAAGCTTTACATGTCATTTTCCTCTGGATTTTTTTTGTTTCATATTTTTCAATACTGCCTTTCCCAGTGTGATAATCTGTGACTCTATGTGATAATAATAACGAATTGGGAAAACACAATGCCATGTGGCTGGTGGGTTTTATGTATTCAAAGTTCAAAGATTAATCCTTACCCTAGCAGTTCAATACTAGTCAATAAGGTGAAGGAAGATAGAAGTAAAAAGACAGAGGTGAGAGGTGAAGTGTGACACCTTAATTCCAATTTTTCTTCTTCCTCACTTTATCTGGTGCCTCTTACAACATGTCCCCTAAAACAGTGTCCCACTCCCCCACCTTATTTTCCCTCTGTCTCTATTATGGGTTTTGATTTGAACTGTAATATACATGGACTCACTGTCATAAAGCAAACAAATGGAATGCTATAGAGAACTTGCCTACCACTTCACAGCTTTTCTTGTTCATGAATTTGTATCTTAAATTTATTGTTTTAATATCTCAAAGTCCAACAGCTTATTAACTGCTCTGACACTCGGAATACACTTTTTTTGATCATGTGTCACTCATCCTAATGACTTTGTTTTTTGAAGGACCACTAAATCTTATGAGCAGAGGTTTAATTTCCTTCTTTGAAAGAAAAAGAAAAAAATGACAAAAATACTTGATGTTGGCTCCATAGCAATGAGGTATTCATCTCTATTTCTGTCTGTTGAGATGCTTTTCAGGCTAATAATTGGGAATTGATCATTGTAAAAATCTATATTACAGCAACAAAAATGACATATGCATTGCACTGATAGGATTTTAATATTGAAATCAATTTTTCATAATAATATTGCATGGGGATGCATGAACTTTTCACACTAAAAATGTATTTTGGGAGTTTCGAGAATACTTAGTATTTCTAATTATTTCATGTAAATTTCAATTCCCCCACTTGAATTGTTTAGTTAATAAGTGCTGGAATTTTAAAATTACATTCTCTCACATTTTCTTCATTATTATGATGAGAATTTTATCTTCCTTGGGCATTTATATTTCTGTAGGTAATAAGCATAGTCAGTTGCTGCAAATCTCCTGATTCTGAGTGGGTTTCTGCAGTTTTTCATACTGTAAAATTAATTACAAAAGTTCAGTAGTAGAGCAATTGCTAAAGAATCAGGTGTGGGGTGAAGGGTAGAACTAAAAAATTCAATGTGTGGAGAATTAGTTGAAGGAGGAAGAACATGAAGAAGGACTGAGCCACAGAGATTAAAAAGCTATTTCCTGTAGTCCCAGGTACAAAAGCATTTCAGGTTCAGCAGGAGAACATGGTAAGGTGGCCTTTGTGATAGGGTGGTCTCCGTCAGGTGGAGCTCTTACCTTTGGTTTACTAGAGTTCATTCCCACCAGAAGTTTACAGCAACTAGGACAAACTTTCTAAGTCTTGATTTTCTCCCACAGTAAGTGTGGTAGTAAACAGGCTAGCAGCTGCCCTGGCAAAGCATGAGAGAATATACTTGCAACAGAGTATGGGTCTACACCGTGGCTCTGTGTGGAGGCAGAGCCATCCTCACTGGCTGAAAAACATTAGAAGGGGTGCTGCTCTCCACAGGAGAGAACTCGTCTGGGCCATATATGGTTCCAGATTGACTCTTGCTACATATGGACCTTTGGAATCAAGCTGGAGCATCTGTTGCTCTTCAATTTGTGCGAACCAAAGCTGTGTTTCTACCTCAGTTTAGCTATAAGTGTTGAAACAAGAAGATAAATTCAACCCTCCTTAAAGTTTTGATGCTTAAGAAAAGGAGGTAGAGCTAAGATGACTCTCCAGGATGGGTATTTTGAGGAGTGGGCTCTGTATCTATGTGAGGCAGGCTTTGCATTTTCAATCTCTCTTCTGTTGCTCTTACATCTGTACTATCAGACACCAGGGATCCTACAGGGAATGGGAGCTGGGAGACTGATTCTCTCCTTTACACTTGAGTAGAGCTGCCTGTCATGTACACTGGTGTCATTCTGTACTGGGTGTCCATGGTGGGATGCTGGCAGCAGGGGCTGCAGGGCAACCACTGCAAGGAGAGTCCAGGGCTGCCCCATGATGGACACAGCTGGTTCTGGGCCCTGCAGCCACGGGATCTCAGGGAAAAAGTATTTTAAAACGGGCCAAATGATGCACATGCAGTGAGGATTGAGGGGAAAACATGAGAGAAACAGCCCTGAATACACCAAAATGAGAGAAGGAGGAGAGAAAAAAAAAACAAACGAGGTGCCCCAGGGCAGGAGCAGAGGCTCTCCTGCAGCCCCTGGAGGAGACCATGGTGAGGCATGGAAAAAGTGTGAGGAGGAAGGAGTGACACAGTGGAGCTCTTATGGACTGACTCTAACCCCCCACTCCTCATCCTCTGCATCACTCAAGGAGGAGAAGGAGGGAGAGGAGCTGGAAATGAGGGAATGATGTGGAACCTGTGAAAAAGGCAGGTTTGGAAGAGGGGTTTTTACTTTCTAAAAGTGTTTTTACTTTTGTCTTTGTTTCTTACCATTGTCTCCAATTGTTAAAACATTACATTAATTTTCCATGAGTCAAATCTGTTTTGCCTGTGACAGTAACTGGGGGACAATTTTCCTGTCCTCATCTGAACCCACAAGCCTTCTTATCATATTTTCTCCCCAGCTGAGCAGGGGGCTGAGTGAGCTGTTGGGTGGTGGGAGCTTGGCTGTTAACCACTGCTGACCCACTACACCTACAAGAGAGAATTAGACGTGGTCTCTAGTTCTGTCACTGACTGACTATCCTTAACTATTTCTTCTGTCTAAAAGATATGCAAAGATACTTCTGCTGCATAGCATTAAGTATCCACAGCCTGTAAAGTGACACCTCCTTGTTACTCTTCATCACTGTGCAGTAAGTAAATAGAATATACAGTGAGTGTAACAGGTCGTGAGTTGAAGGTAATTCATTAAACAATCAGCAATATTACAAATACAGACTTAAGGAAGAAAATATTTCAAGTAAAAATGTGCCAGAATATGCCCCTCGGCTAATGTGTTTTATCTGACTATTGACAAAATGATTAGCCACTTAAGAGCAGTACAATTATTTTATTAATAAGAATTAATACAAGCTATTGATACCAATTAATGATGCATTGCAATTCAGATGACCCCTCTTTCTTTTTTAATGTTCAGCTGAGCCATGATTCCCAAGGCATTTTAAGACACTCACAAGATTAATTGTTTTTAGGTGCAATTGCTATTTGTTCTGACTAGCAATGGCCTATTGACTTTCTGAGACAATGACAAAAGATCAATGAGGATTTGGAGAAGATGAGTAAAGTAAGCCCACAAACACTGATGTCTTGAGTGACATAAATATTGTCACCTTTGCTACTTTTCTTTATGCAGCCAGAATGAGACAAAAGCTGTTACTGGTCAGTGTTGTCTGAAAAGCCTCTGTGGAACAAAACAGGCAGAGCTCAGCCTGCTTCAAAGACAGTGCTTGATTAGTATCAGGTCAACTTGCTCTACTGACACTGAAAAAAGAGACTGAGGATAGATTTTTAGCAGAGGCAGAAGCTGCTCTAGTCCCTTATATTCATGTGATTGGAAAAAGCATACACAGACGACAGCTGCTATGCCAGGGCAACATATTTCCTGTTCCAGTATGTATTTCTGGACCTAGTGTATATGATGCATCCTGTTCTGATGTGGGTCTTGACACTGGCACACATGCTGAAGTTCTGTGACAAAGAATACAGAAAATATTCCTTTATTTGGGATTCCTTTTCTTTCCACCATCCCTTGCTTTTAAGAAGCAGAATTGTGTATTCCTTCAGTGTGAAGAAATACTGCCTATTAGCTAGGACTGTAATGAAGGTTTCTGACACTGACTGCAGGAAAAGTGATATTGCTGACAGAATGTAGCCTCTAATGTTGTGAGTCCTCACAGGAGGAAGCTTTCTAATATTTTTGTCTTTACACAAGATCACATTTCGAAAGTTTCAAATCACGTTGCCTTATAATTGTGAAAATTAGTCAGCTGATTCAGTACATAGGTGTGGTCTTGGGTATGTAAAATGGAGAGCTACTGAAACCAAAGGAATTGTGGACATCAAATATGGAAATTGATGTGAGCTTGTTGACATGGGGTAAGTTTGGTAAGTTTTAGGAAGTAGCGGCATAGGAACTGTGCTTCATTTCTTTTCTCTTTGAAATAGTACATTTGAGGAGGACATGCTGGTGGAGAGCCTATAAAAGGAACACAGTGAAGGCACACGACAGACAAACGACAAAGATGGGGAGTAGGATAGTGCTTAGAAGGCAGTGGTTGAAGTTAGGGACATAGTGCAGAAAGAAAATGCCGAAGCAGCCTAGGTTTCATTACAGTCACAATTTCACTCCTAAGTCTGAAAGGATTCCTAACAACCATGTGTTTCTTCTGTTTGCACAGCTTGGGATACAGCTTGTCCTTCCCCACTGCTGTTCAATTCCCCTGCCCACAGCCCTACAGAATTCCTTGCTCTGCTACCTGCAGGTCCCTGGGAAAATTCCTCTTTCCTCTCTCTTAACTTATGAATCATTTTCCAGGATATTATCCATTTTCCTCTCAGCATCAGGTTGGTAGTATGAGAGGTGCTGGAACCCATTCTGAGTGAAAAAAGAGCAGGGAAACAGGGAGCTTATAAAGCTCTCGTATCTACTACAAAGGAACTGGTTATTTAAAGCAGCAGAGAGGCTGTGTTAGCAAGTCACTTGCTCTCCTCTTGTTTTGAGCTACCTTAGGACTCTCTGTTGGCTGCTGCACTGTATAATCTGGGCATGCCCTGTCTAATCCCTCAGCTGAGCACAGGGAGAGTCTCAGTGTGCAGTACATAAACTGTGCAGTAGCCATGATTGCACAGTTCTGGTTTTAGCAAGTGATTGTTACTTATGCTAGCTGAGAGAAGAGAGGAAATAACAAACTGTTTGAATTAGTACAGCCTTCTCCTAGATGTAAAAACGTATTTGATGTGTCTGTTAACTACAGAGTTGAAACATATTTGCTATTTGGCATGTGGACAAAAAATAGCAAAGCCAAAAAAGAAATACCTTTTTTTTTCTGAAGCAAAGTCATCCCCTTAATCACCTGTAATTTTGTATCTAACAAATATTTCAAACAATAATAGGCTTAGTTTTGAGAGTTCTATAAAGGTTATTTGTAAAGAAAAATATTTATAAACATTTTGGTTTTAAAAGTGTGAATGTATTTAAATTAAAGGTATGCACTTACAGTCTCAATACCATTAAAGTTTGCTGTGTAGGAATAAATATCCAGTTGCAATTGTCAAGCACATAAATTAGAAGGATTGTCATGCATGTGAAAAATTGCATTGTTCTGATGTTTCTGAAGTAAATGACAAAAATCACAGAGTAATTTGCATAACTTGGAGATTAGAAATGTATCTCTTTATTCTTATTAATATATTAGCCCTTCTTAATTATAAAGATTTAAATCTTATTTAAAAATAATTTCCTGCAAAATATTCTTGGGGATAGAAGCTGCATGTTAATTTTGAATGGATTATTTGCCTAACCTTACAAAAAGATAAATTGCTTCTGTTTGATAATAGCCAATTTAAAAAAAAAAGGATTTAGGATATCTGTCAAAAATAGTGGTGCCTATATAGGAAAAGGGGACTTACATCTAGTTTAGCTGGTTTTATCTGTCATGCATATACCTTTACACACAAGATTTGCATTTCTGTTGATGCCAGTTACAATTTACTGTATTAAAAAAAAAATAAAGATATAAAACTTAGAATTTCAGATAAACTTTTCCCATATTTTTGTAAAACTTTTAATTTAGCTCAGTGTCAGTTCTCCTGTGAGTCTGTAACACAAGGACCTTGACTGATTCACAGAGTCACAGAATAGTTTGGGTAGGAAGGGATCTCTGAACATCATCCAGTTCAATCACCAGCTCAAGGTAGGGGCAGCTACAGAAAGTTGCCCAGATCTGTGTCCTGGCACAGTGTAAAGATTTGCTCAGATGGAGACCTCATAACTTCTCTTGGACACCTATGCCAGCGTTTGATCACCCTTAGAGTAAAAAATTGTTGTCTTGTGTTCCAATGTAATTTCACGTGTTTCATCTTGTGCTATTGCTTCTTTTTAGTCACCTCTTAGAAGAACCTGTCTCTCATCTTTACTCCTGTCCATTAGGTATTTAAATACATTGGTAACACCCCTCTGATCCTTCTCTTCTCTGGGCTGGGCAGTCCTGTCTCTCCCAACACATCCTTATATGAAAGATGCCCCAGTCCCTTAAACTTAATTATTTTATTTCACTGAACTCATTCCAGCAAATCCCTGTCTTGCACTGGGGATCTCAGTGGTCCAGATGTGGCCTCACCAGGGCTGAGTTGTTGGTACAGTAGATTCACTGGCAGATTCATCTGATGAATTCCAACTTGTTGCAGATAACTGGGGACAGCATCTCTGATTTGGGAGGAAATCTGAATGCTGTTTTGAGAGAAGAGAGTTAACGCTTTGAATGGGTGGACGCAGGACACATCCAGACATCGGTGCAACAAAATAGGATGAACATGCCCATACAATGAAGGAAATGACTGGTAAACAAAGCTTCTGAAAAGGCCTCCATGCTCCCAGGAAGCCCTGTCTTCCACACAAGGAAAGCCATTTTATATATCTAGATGGTCAATAAAAACAAGACATGTGGTGTGTCACAGCAAGTATGAACAGGTAAATGTTGGCACAGTGTTATTTAAATAGCACCATTTCTGCTCTGTTCCCTACACAGGGTTCTGTGAACATTGCAACTGACTATTTTTTTTTCTATGAACCATGACGACATTAAAATAAAACCCAGATTTTCTTTACAGTTTTGAGCTCAATACTTCCCATCAGCGTAGTATGTTTAATCATGATAGTGTCTCTGAATCCCAGCAAAGCAGAAAACTGGGGCTGAAGATACTTCATTCTGCTCCTGGCAAGGGACAATTGGTTGTACATGTAGACTGCTATAGTAGATGGAAAATAGTTGTAAGAAACCTAACAAAATATGAAGTACAGGCTAGAAATAAAAATGAGTAACTACTAAATTTGTTATTCTTAGGGGAAAAAAAGTCAAGTACACAACATTTGCAAGCAGCAATTTTATTCAGAATCCCCAAGGTACAGTAGTACTATTGAAAATGTCTCACTTAGGCAAGCTTCACTGCTTTTAAAAGGCAGAAAAAGTCAGTGAACATCTGGCTGAGATCTATTATCAACATAATCCTTACACTGCTTTTGCCCCCTCGTTCGGTTATCTGGAGGCTCCATCTTCTTAGCAGTATTTCTTTATCTTTAGTCTCCATAGGCTTTTCCGTATTCTGGTGACAAAAAGGACCTGGCTTCAAATGCCAGTATTCAACAATAAGAACTAAATGTGGGTGCCATGTACATATCCTTGAATTTCAATGTGGTTGATAGTTAGAAATTGGAATACAAGAAATAATGATGGGAACTGGGATATTAGCAGTAATATAATTTAATTGATTTTATGATCTTAACTTACCCAGGATTTACAGAGGCAGCTATATGCCAATGATTAAATGGATCTCTTTGCTGTTTTATAAAAGTATTTGCTTTGAATTTACAGATAGTGTTTATTTAGTATGAGGTTTTGTATCTGATAAGTCTTCATATTTTTCTTTAAAACAATCCTTCCTTCACTAAAGAATGTAATCATGATCTAGTGGTGTCTGCACGATCAAATTTTAATCTAGTTAGTTTTGTTTATTCAGCTATTATAGCCTATCAAAATGAGATCTTGAGTAGAGCAATTATTCTGAGGGAAGAGTGTCTAGCTTTTAAAAATTGATATTGCATATATTCTACTTGTTATTTGGAATTTTTATTAGCTTGGGCATCTGCCTGGACTTGATAAGCATGATCATGAATCAAATGACACAATAAATAATACTGCTATTTGATGGAGATGAGAAAAACAAAATAGCCATAATTAATTCCTAAAGAACAATAACAATAACAATTTGTAGTCTTCTCCCCTGTGGGGTGTGTGCATGTGTGTGCAAATAGCTCCTTCTTCTGCAGTCATTTGCACTCACAGTTTGAAATTATTTGAGATTACTGGGAAGCACTGATTCAGAATGAACTAGTAAGGTGGTGATTGTGTTAGCTGGGCCTCATGCTGCCAGTCCCTTGCTGACCATGGTGGCCTGGTTCTGCCAAGGCTACCTGACAGCACCCTGTACTTGCCACTCCTCCATGAGACAAACCATGCACATTATTGTGTTTAGAACAGAAAATTTAAAAAGAAGCCCTTCACCTAATTGTTCTAATTTTTCCATATGTGTAGGAGCATAAAAGAGTCAAACTATTTCTACAGGCAGGGACATTTTAAAAAAAGGATTTTAAGTCTTTAGGATGTTGTTGGATACAGTGATGGCCAGATACCACAGAATTATACAGGTGCACAAGGCAAAATAAAATGCATGTAAAAACTGAACAATGGAGAGCAGTATGCATTTTGGATCTTTCTCTTCCAGACTTTGACTTTCACAGTTTTTCTTCAGTAAAGTCATTGGATAAATTTACCTTGAATTTGCATTCCTAATGATGATAGTTTTTTTTGGTGACTCCTCATGCCTTTCTGAGGTAAGAATTTTTTTTCCTATTCTTTAAAGAAAGCAAATCCTAGTTAATAGTATCTGCCAAGTCTTAACATTTTTTATGTTATTGGCAAAATCGTGTAGGGATTAAGATATGAAAACTTTTATTTGAACTCTTTTTTTTAGCTGGATTTTGTCACTCATCTCTCCCTACTGCATCACTTTTTTGTGTGATGTATAACAGCATTGCTTTCCCTGACAAAGCAAAAGAAATCAAAACTGAGAAAAGCAGCAAATATGTCACATCCTTGAGGCAGAGCTGAAGGGAAACCTTTCAGAAACAAGTTGGTTGCATTTAATTATTCTAGGTCCTTCAAGATAAAAATCCATCATATTTTTATGTTCTGAGGTTATGAATGCCTATTTGTTGAGTACACATGAAAAGGAAGCTTTTGGATTTAGCATGAAAGGACAGAGATTTAAGAATGTCCTGATCAATGTGCTGAGATTGTTTGATGCAAGTCCAGAAAAAACATCAGCTGTACGATTGATGCAGCCCGTACAGTGACTGGTGAGACAAATTGTTCTGCTGGCCAAAGAGAAGTTTGGGTCAGAAAGGTCTGCCTCTGACATATTTTCTTATGATATTTCATTTTCAGCTTTGCCAACCGCTTGACAAGTTAAACTCCCTTTGTACTGTTATAAAATAGTGAGTTCAAAATGAAGATCTGGAACTGTAGGCAGATTTGGGCCACTATTTAAAATATTACAAACTTGCAGTATCATAGACTATTGTAACATATTGAGGTCAAATAATTTTCATGAGGACAAATGGTCATCCCTATTGCACATACCTTGCACACTGGCCATGGGTAGGTGCCACAATTTCCAATTCTAGATAACATCTGTAAAATATTTTTTGCTGTAATGTATTGTTTGGGTGAATTCCAGTTGGGAAAGACTGAAGTCAGCTAAAAGTAATTACAGTATAATTGTAAATAGAATTTGTACTTTTTGGTAAGTACTTTTAATGTGCTTCCTGGCATGATGTCTCCTGGTTTTGTTTATCAGATACAAATTTTGAGATAACAGAGACCTCTTCACATCCCAGGTTGACTACATGAGCCTTCCTGTCTCTTTGTACTTGTGGGTGAAAACCATTTTACCTTCTGAGCTGTGTTTTGCTACCTTTCCTTTGCCACATGGGAAGTAAGGAGTAAGCAGAGAAAAGGTTGCAGCTGATTGATCCTAACTCAGAGAAGATCTCCTACACTGACTGTACTCAAGCAAGGCAAGTTGTTTCCTGCAGATTTTGAGTCTCTTAGAGTTTGCTTAATTATTATGATATCTGATGCTAGACTTCCACATCAAGTCTAGATTTCCTTTCTACACATTCAGGGACTTTCATACCTTTTTTGCATATATTCATTGGCTTTTATGCTACTTTTTAACCCTTCGTCTTTGCCATAGCCATTTTCTTACTTTCCTGTCAGCCTAACTGCATGCCAAATCCCATGTCATTAACAGCATACAGAATAGCTCTATTAAAAATGGGTCAGAAGGCTCTGATGACCTTCTCTTCCTCCAGTTTGGTTCTT
>VZTT01002662.1:12383-36938 GCA_013400855.1 Buphagus erythrorhynchus
GCTGGGGGGAGTCCAGAGAAGGGCAACAGACTGGGGAAGGGTCTGGAGCACAGGTCTTGTGAGGAGTGGTGAGGGAGCTGTGGTGGGTAACCTGGACAAAAGGAGGCTCAGAAGGGACCTCACTGCTCTCTGCAACTGCCTGAGAGGAGGCTGTAGTGAGGTGAGGTCAGTTTTTCTCCTAGGGAAAAAGTGAGAGGAAATGCCCTCAACTTGCTCCAGGGGACAGTTGCATTGGATATTAAGAAAAATCTTTTTTGTGGAAAGGGTTGTCAAGCACTGGAACAGGCTGGCCAGGGAAGTGGTGGAGTCACCATAGCCAGAGTTACTTAAAAGATGTGTAGATGGGGTACTTGGGGCACCTGTTTAATGGAGGGCTTGGCAGTGCTGAATTAATGGTCAGACTCAACCATCTTAGGGGTCTTTTCTACCCAGATGGATTCTGTGGTTCTATGCATACTTTGAATTGATGAGGAGCATAGCACAGAGATGGGATGCCCTTAGGGGAGAGAATTACCTTCGGTTCTCACCGTGGAAGACATGAATCACCCTCACCTGCTTTTCCCCTCACTGGGAGGTAGGTGCTTCACCATTGCTTGTTTCAGTAATTTGTATATACTTCTCCCAGATAATGGAGTAAAAGCACCTAAGTAGAGGGAGAGCAGGTGCCATTCTCCAGACACATTACCTTAATGAATCACCCTCTCTTTTCAAGGAAATCTAGAAGGCCTTCAGAGCTGCTTTTCTATGTATCTTAAAGCAGTTTTCATTGTCATCTGCTGAATGAAATTGTTTGTAGGCAGCAAAGTTTTGCCATTTTTTTTCCTTTTACTTAGGTACTGATTTTAATGTTGTTCTAGCTACTTTGTAGGCTATAGGTGAGGTGAGATATCAGTGAGGTGTGATATTCAAATTCAGTTTGGATTATTGCTTGTATTATTGTATGATTTATTACTCATTTTATGCTTTGGAAGCTCTAGTTGATAAATTATGTAGGTGACAAAGGCTTCAATAAGAAGTGAAAAAGCCCATGTGTGTTCTTCGGACATTCTGTTGAGAGAGAGAAATGAAAAGAGTACAGACTGCTAGAGATTATATGATTGAGTTAAAACAAAGATTTCAGTATCTTTGCATTCCATTTCATGTGTTTAAATGGACTATTTAGAATACACTCTATTGTACAACTTTCCCCAGAGATTTGGGTAAAAAAGTAGCCCATTAAAAGCTTCACTAGCCATACTGTGAGTGTTTCTATGAACTTGAATTATAGTCTAGTGGAGGATTATGTGTTCAACCAGCTCATAACAGTGCCTTGACTGAAATTTATTTTCTTTTAGTTGCTTTTGAAAAAAAGGCAAATACTTAGCAGATGACTTGCTTGTTTTGAATATACCTGTCAGGCTGCTGTCACTAAACATGTTGGAAGTGTTTGGCCAAAACTGTAGAAGAGCCATTCCTCTATTATGCACACCTTGCACACCACCTGAGTCTGGGCTGCTTTATGAATATAATCCACTTACGTTACAAACTGGCTTATTTTAAAAAAAGGCAGTTCTCCCAAGTGACACTTAAGTGTTTTAATTGATGCCACCCTTTCCTAAAATTCCCTTTTCATCTACTAATGAAATCTTCCATCTTCCATCTTCCATCTTCCATCTTCCATCTTCCTACATCTCTAATAAATGAAGATATAAGCTCCCTCAAATCAGAGCCATCTTGGCTATTATCGCCCTGTCTACCAGCTTATAACATGCTTATGTCATCATATCATGGAAAAAGCTGTTTAATTTCCTTCCCTGGAAAGCATGCATAACTGTACCAGCCCTTTTAACAGTCTACCTTTTAGATATTTGATTTTCTGAATAGTAGTATTCCTTCATTCACTGAGAATTCTGTTCCTAAGGGGCTTTTCCATTTTTAGTGTTATAAAGCCTTAAGAAATGTCTGTGTGGGTTAGGAGCAAGTGATATTCAGACCACCACATCACCCTTTTATTACCTGAGCTAATGAAGTGATTAGCAGAACACTGGTACCTGGAAAAGCATGCACAACACACGTGCTGTAGGTCTTTTTCTTCCTGTTGTAAGGAAAATCCCCTGAGCCTATGGAAGAATGGATTTGATTGTCTCTATGATGGGGAAATCATGCTAATCAGTTGGAGATCTTTCTGGATGTTGAGTAAAACTTAGGAAAGCAAAGAGGTCTCCCAGTTTTGTGGTAACCTCCCTATGCTGATTTTTATGCTCTTGGCCCATGGTAGGAAGGCACTGCATCTTCTTACTTAAGTGAATGTCCACTGCAATAAAATGTAAGCAAATTGCACTCCACAACCTCCAATGTAATTCTTAGAGAATGACTCATTAGTAACTTCCAAAATAATTGAGATATTTTATTTTTGACACCAGATTTTTCTTGCTCAGCAAGGCAGTAGTATCTGACAGTGCTTAAAGGTCAAAGCTGGTAGCCTGTAAGTCCTGTAATCATGGCAAATAATGAAGAGAGACTTGTTATGTCTTTGTGTTGCTTTATGGAAGCTGGGAAGCAATGATTCCAGGGTTTGAGGATGTGCAGTTTTAAATTACTTATGCTCTTGCTGGTTCTCAGAGAGAGATTGTCCCACAGTTTCAAAGACCTCTTGCTGTGTGGAAAATGCCTTTTCCTTTCCTTCTGCCTCACATTTTCCATTAACGAATTTTTATCCCATCTTGTACACCCACTCAACTAATTTGAACCCTTCTTCTGGGTTTTTATGACCTTCCAGTGCTAATAGACATTTACTACATCCCTCTTGTCTAGTGGCCAGACTGTGTCTTGAATCTCTCTCTATAAATGTGCCTCTTCAGTGCCTTAATCTCTTCTGATGGAATTTTTTCTTCTTTGAATTCTTTCCCATACTTCACTGCATTTTACTGTCCCTGGATTCATTTCTTGTAAGCAATCTGGACACCTCAGAATATACAGGAAAATACAGTAGGATGGTGCAGAGGAGAGGAGTAATTTAGCAAGTCTCAAGAGCTCAGGAGTGCTCAATGCAATAGGCACATGGGTGCAAGCGTTGCATATTAGCATCAGATCTTCACCCTAATCTCTGGTGCTATGAAATAATTGTTTTAGAATTTGATACCTTTCCTTGTGAGAGAAATAAAACATTCTGGGTTGACAGATGAGAAACAGATGAAACTAACTTTTCAGAGATGCAGTGAAGGGTTGTATTGAGAAGTTATGGTATAACAGAGATGAAGGAACTAGTATTCTTTCTGCATTGCTCTGTTAAAACAGTATCATGTTTTCATTCCTTATGATTGTAGGACACTGCTTCCAGCACTTAGCAGATTTGTGTATAACAGTTAATCTTCATATGCCTTAAGTGAAAATATCCACCTTTTATAATGTAGCCCAAGTAATGGATACTGTTTTCATATTAACTTTCTCCTGGCACAGCCTACTGTGGATACCAGGTCCTGCTCTTTTCAAGGTCTTGTACCAGACTGCAGAGGTACTGCTTTGCATCACCTCAGTCTCCCTTTCCCAGACTGTCCATGTGTGTTAGTGACATCTCTGGCCTTTAAGGTGAAGGCTACTGATTACTTACAGCTTCATAAATACCTAATTCTGGAGTGCATTACTTGAGGAATGACAGTGAAACATGACTTCTTCTGTTTGAATTTATCAGAGAGAAGTACTGAAATTCAGCAGTACTGAAGCACAGGGCAGACTGGACCTGTGTTACCCCAGAGATGTGATGTACACATATTACACATAACTGCACACAGTTATTCACACCAGCACCTGGACAGAATGGAACAGGGGCTCAGCCTGCACTTCCTCTGTGGCAACTACTGCTTAAAGCAGGAGAACATCCCAAAAGGAACCTGAGAGACAGCTGACAAAAACCCCACAGACATGGAAGACTGAATTCTGCTGTTCTGCAACAACATGGACATCTGCAGATGAAGGTGCCAAGAACACAAACATTCAGGAGGCTGAGGCTACTTAGAAGATTCAAAATTAACTCAAATTGTAGAAATATTTAAGAAAATGCTAATTTGAAAGTAACCTAAATGCATTTTAAACAAATTCCAGTGTAAATCCTTAAGTTTCCAGAGGAGTGTCAGTGTGCTTAAAGATCCAAACAAAACCATCATTACAGAAAAAAAAAATTAGTTCTAACTCTGCTTGTTCCAAGGGCCCCAAAACTGTGAACAAATCTGTTTGGTAATTTTTTTTTAAATGTTCAGTTTAGTATTGACTTAGTATTGGCAAGAAAAAGGGTTCTTTAACAGCCAAACAAATGACAGGCCCTTATCAGAAAGGTTCTCTAAAACTCTTTGGTGTGTGAGAACTAATACCATGACAACAAGAGGCTTGTTTTTGCCAGACTCTGAAGCAGCATCCCTCAGTGCTCCCTGGGGAATGAAGTGGAAGTGACAGCGATCAGGACTTTGGGATGCTCAGGCAAAGAAAGAATAGGATGGTGTTGGTAACTGAAAGGCAGCAGGCCTTCTCACAGTTGCTGTATCAGACAAGCCTCACAAATCAAAACGCTCTTTCAGATGCCCAAATTATATTTCTGTTGGCTAAGACTTTAAAAACTTTGAAAAGTTACTTGAATTAACAGCTGTCTTTGGCTTGGTTTCTCACCCTAGTCTGTTGTTTGTATATCTTCCTGGCCTCCTATTTGGCTTCATTTAATTGCTGTGTGTGCTTTTAACTTTCTCCAATTACTTTTACACGTGTGTTTTTTGAAGCAAACCTATGACTCCACAACTCATCATGCCCTCATTCTCTCTTTAAAAAATAGGAAAGCAAATAATTATTTTCCAGCATTGCATGCTGCTGCTCTCTACCCTGTTAAATTCAAGCATATCTTTCTATAAGACCGCAGCAAACCAGAGGTTTCTTCTCACTATTATAAAAGTATGAAGCAATTGACTAGGGTATGTTTCTGTCTAGCTATCTGCCCTTGCAATGTCCTGTCTTCCAAAAGCTTTGAAGTGGCTTTGGTACCTTTAACAATACTATAAATACCAGCCTAGGAGAGGGCAGGTGTGGCTCTGCTGTTGGCTTGGTATGTAAAGAACCAGAAGTAAGAAAAACACCTCCCCCTCTTGGTATAAGACTGGAAGGAAGAATGCAGAATAAAATAAAACTGATTATGAATATCCCATTTTAAACATTTAATAGTGCACTTATTGAGTATATTCTGTACAGACATCTATAGCAAGTTAAACATTTTCTTTTCTCTTGCGTAGATCATACTCATGTAAAGCACATTTACAATAGAAAACATACTTGAGGTACAAAAACCCAAAAAGAATATCTGAGGTATAAATACAGGTATATTTTAAATAATCTTTATCATGCTTAATCTATGTTTGACAGTACACTGTGGGCAAGTATACATGTTTACAATAGAATGGTATGTACAACATACAATTTTACAAATTCAAAAGTGTTTGATGTAGAAGAATATACAAGATTTTCCTACTCATGAGGAATATTGTTACAGGAAGTACTACATTATTTGCCATTATAAAAAAAAATCTTCATCAAAAAGCTTATAATAATACTGACAATGGTAAAAAAGTCTCAGTCAAGATTCCATCTTGCAACTCATTCATACCCTCACCACAAAATGCATTTATCACTTAATACTGCACCTTGAAAGCAAATCTTTACCTTTACAGTAAAACCTACAGAAAGACATCTTTCCAGAGGACCTCAGGACTTCCTACAGTTCATATAAATTGATTCTCAAGAAGAGGAAAATATCCCAAAGGGTTTAAAACACAACAAAACTGCACCCTCCTTTCTGCCCCCAAATATAACCCTCCAAACTGTTCATATGCAGGTTCTGTTCATTTTAACATGCAGCTTTTAGGAAAACAGGCAAAGGGGGGTGAGTAAGGGAAAGAGTTTGTGTGACTCTCCCTAGCCAAGTCACCTCAGCTGCTACTGCAGGAGTCCTGCCACCTCCTGGCACCACAACTCCAGTGTTGAGCTTTTTCCTCTTGAGCCATTAGAGTACAATAAAATACATAAAAGCTCATTAAAACACCTATAGATAACGCAGGTAGGAGTAAAAGCAATGGACATTTTTGTTTTTCAACAACTGATGTTATTGGCTCTTCTCACCATTGCAGACATTTCATTTCTAAGCTGCTATGTTGCTCAAAAGTGTATTTACTTAAATTTGCTATAGAATTGCTCATCACTCCTAAAAGATCATCTGGATAAGGAGTGGACAGTAGCTGAAGCAAGCCTCTTGTAACATCTGCTTAGGGTTTTCAAGAAGTTTAGAGCTGAGCAAAAGGCAGAACTAGCACATTTGAAGGATGGCTACTCCTGGTCCACAGGGGAGTCCCATTCTAGGTTGAACTGTATCCAGCATACTAAAATCCATTCTGTTTGCCTATCAGTGTACCAGACACATTTCAAATTCAACTTCTTCTATCCTTTCAACCATTAACACACTCATTCACACTTCAATCTCTGTGCAAACCTTTCTCTGCTTATCTCAGTGAGAACACATTGAAGAGTACCAACTATTCCAGTGGATACACCAGTCCCTCAATGCACTACAAATAAAATGACATGAGTATGTACATAAAGCTAAGTATTTCACATGGGAATGATGAGCCTTCACCATATTTCATAATATATTTTGCATTTAAAGAAATTTGCTTCTCAGAAGCAATTCAAACCATCTAATAGTAATTTTTTTAAAAATTTTTATTTTTTGCACAGATCTCCTATGTATTCCAGTCGAGGCCTACACTATAGACCTTACACAGACAGGAAGCAGCTTTAAAGTGTATGGTATGGCCACAGTCCTATAGTAATGCTCACAGTCTAGTTCTCACGCTGTCATCCCTTCATGACACGACTTGCAGGTGGAACAGAGGTCTGGTCTGCAGCACACAAGTCTCAGGTTTGGGTAATGTCCATGCTGCTGAGGTGGGGCTGTTCCTCTTCAGTAGTCACCTGGATTTTACTTCCTTGCTCTCAGGACTCTGCTGACTGAAAGAGTCTCGTATCTTAACAACCTCTGATGCACACAAGTGTCCGAAAGACTTGGTGTACCAGTCTGGCATGTGGCCTCTGTTGTGTGAAGGAAAAAGTAATGATAAGGAAGGTACCAGTGATGTTGTACATATTTTCTTAGTCACAATCAAATCTGTATATAGCTGGCTAAATGCCTGACTAGGAAATCTCCTTAGTACTGCTTACTGTGCAGCTCAACCCTACTAATATAGAGACTTGCTTAAAATCAAGTTTGCCGCAGTAAGGAAAAGTTATGGAAAGTTTGGTGACAACCTTTACTAGCTAAGTATTAAAATTAACATGTCCTTGCATCCAATATGGCTGTTTGAGGAAAGGGTGGAGTTGTATACCAATAGTGATGGTGGAGCACATACTGGAGGCTTCTAATGCAACTACAACTGCTGCCAGATGTGCACTGAAGCCAACTTTCTGTGACATCTCAGAGACCTGTGTGCTTGCCTTTGGGAAGGATGTGCTACTGGCCAAGCTAAAGTCTGTTGAACAGTCAAAGTTTTGCAATGACCACACTGAAACTACATAAGAAAAGTTACCACCTCCAAAGGACAAAATGGAATTTCCTACCTTAAATCAATTCTGCACATGTAGGTAAGTTTCGATTTTCCTGACCCGCAGGGCTCAATCAGATACCTCGACAGGAGCACATTGACTCTGACACCTGCCACAGGAGCCCGGTCATGGTCCACTGAGGTTGCTAGAAGCACACAGGCTCCTTTGGGGAAGTTTGTCCTCCATGTTCTAAGAAATAAAGAAAAAACCCAAAAATCTTTTATTTGACGAACAGTAATTCAAACATCTAATAAGAATTCAATTTAGGCACAAACAGATATTTACCAATACAGCTGATATTATAAGGAATAAACAAGGTTGCCATATGTGTAGGATATAAACATCATTGCACATGAATGTCTTACCTTAAGACGACAAAGTCCCTCGCTGGGTGAGGTGCCATGCTGTTCTGGACATACTGGTATATATCTGTCTGGCTATCCAAAGGCTCGATTACTTTTGACTCTATAAGATCTTCATCCCAAAGATGCTGCTCTTTAAGTAAACGATTTAAAACATCCTCTGGTGTAGCTGCGATTTCAATGGTAGTTTTCCATAATCGGAGTGGGGGACCTTCACACACCTGGGGAAAATTAGCAGAGTCCTTAATTTTCCCCTTTCTTACACTTTCTTTTTCAAGTTTATTTTTTAAGAATCTTATTGAAACATTCTTCCATCTGCTAGTTATGAGCAGTGAAAGATCAGAGATGAGAAATTTCTTTCCTACTGCCTGCATCACGACTCAGCTTGTTGAGGCTTTGCATGTGTGAGTGAAGGCATGTAAATTCAATACATTCCTGGGCTGGATAAACAGAAGAACACAAATCAGTGTGTGTTGGCAAACTACTGCTGAAAGACATGATGTTTTCATATGGTGTGCAACTGCATCAAAAGATCAAGATTTTTTTTCTAGTATCTATCTGCAAAGTAAAGATGTGTGCTGAACCTTCTGCAATATCCTATGTCACACGTGAGCTAAAACCCAGAGCTGTGGTGTGAGTGACAGGGTGCATACCTTCTTGTATGCCAGCTCTGCTTGCTCTGATGTGGAGCAGCTGACCCAGCCTTTGAACTTCTCCTTCATCTCCTTGAGCAAGTCATCCACGCAGTCCTGGAGGTAGCAGTGGTAGTCAGAGGGCTCCGTGTTGCTGCTGCTGCCCCGGAGCTCCTCCAGGCTGAGGGGACGCAGGTCCTGCTCCGTGTACGAGTTCCGACCCCTGCTCATTTCTTCTGGTATCTGAGGGGTGACAAGGGTGAAATCATCCTCTTGCAGCTCTCTGCCCAGGTCACTGCGTTAGTCCAGCAGCTCAATAGCCACAGGGACATGTGTCTGTTAGTTTTGTAAGTGATGGGATGTGTGTGTGTCAGGTTAAACACTCAATATGAAGAAATGCCAAAATTAAGTTTGTGACTTTGATTTAACTCAATTTAGTCTCTCTTTTATGGGGTGTCTTATTTTATTCTGTGGAGTATCCCCCTTTACTACACAACTAGATTCATTCCCACAGCACAGTTTATCCTGCAAACTGAAGGAAGAAGGCAACATTGTCAACTGCAGGAAAAGAGACAGACACGTCTTCAGTTGAGGGCTCTGAAAAGATTTGATGACAGTGAGGAAAACCAGGACTCGACTTGTCTGGTTCTCCATCACAGGCCCTAAAGGGAGCATGCTTTAGTTCCTAGAGATCCTTCAACCTATGGTTTGACAGTGTTATATTCCAGGATGCTTTTGTGGCCTGTCTTGCTAACTCTTGGGAATTTAAGTATAAAATGAGCACTGAAATTCCTGCAAATAGCTTCTTGCTTTGTAATTAGAGCTAAGGTTCAAAGACCCTCATGGCTGCACAATAAAATTTGAAAATGTGTTCCAAATGCAGCTTGGGTGCAACAAAAATGTGCCAAACCCCACAGCTGCCTCCTGACTTCAGAGCACCAGAGCCAAGAGAACAACTCTCTTTCTCTTTTGGCACCACTTCTAATTCATGTATGCACAGAGATCAGGACGTAAAGGTTTTTAAAAAGGTATTTATCATAGCATTAAACTTAATTAAAATAAAAAGACTTTTCATTATACAGCAGATCTAAGACATCTTAATCCATATTCTACCCATCAGTTTTGTAAGCAGGTGTTTTACCTGAAAGAGTTTCTTGCATTCAGCAATCATATGAGCTAGCCCTTGGGTTGCAGCCAGATTTTCATTTAGGTCCTTCTGATCGGGTTTGCCCAGGCTTGGTTTCCTTTGCATCACCCTTCACAGGTAAAAAGAGCATACACATACACACATCCAGTTATTTGTTGCAGACCAAGAGACATGCTTGGGAGGAAAACAGTAGGATTCCCAAATGTGCTGGTGATTTAGAGCAGTGCTGCCTGTACCAAATATTGGCATGGTGTTGCCAGCTTCTCTTGCTACTCTTTCTAAGCCTTTTTTTTGGAAACCCCTCCCCCCAGTCACATTTTTTTTCCCCCATTTGAGCTTGTTTATGTTTTAACAAATCTCCAGCAGAAAGTAAGATCCCATAGCTGTTCTACAGCTGGTACTCTCTGAGGTGTGTGAGGTGATCACAGCTGGCAGCATCAATCCCAGACTGTGCCTATTGCACATCGCTGCCAGCTGTGCTATGGGACCAGCAGCAGTGAGCCCTACTCCCAAAAACCTACCTTGGGGAAGAATTCTCTCTTTTGAGAGTGTTCAAGTGGAAGAGAGAAGGTGCTAAGCAGACAGCCAGGTTTGTTGGTGTCATCTGGTTTTCCTTCACTGCAGCTGTGACATCACTCAGGAAATAGAGAAGAATCTGGAGGACCTCCCTGTTCTCATCAGGTAAAAGCATAATGGCAGCCTTGATAGCCTGGAGACGTTGATCCTTTGGCACATCTGCATAAGATTAGTAATTCTCTCATCAGCCCATTGATTTTCCACACACACAGCATGAATACATCCCAAAGCAAACTCCAGCTTCAAATATTTGACTCGAGTTTGAAGTGATTTCCTTCAGGATGCATACCATTTGTAGGAAACATGAAGGAATTTTTTTTAACCCACTAGTTTAACTACCCTCAGCTATTTCCTGCCTCGCAAGAAATGCAAGCAAGAAGCTGTGCCTAGGCCAGAGTTAATTTTAGATTTAGCTTCAACAGCTACATGCTCCTGCAGATGCACTGAAAGGACAGAAGCCTGGATTCAGGCAGGGAACAAGCAAACATACTCCAGCCAATTTAGAAGTTCTTTGGCTTACAAAGAAATTTAAAACATGAATGCATTTTAGAATAGGTAAATTAATTAAGTAAATTAGCTAGCAAATCTTTTCAACAGGGATGTCACAAAACATCCAGAAAGTGCTTTACTGAACAGAGAGGGTTACTTTATTGAGCAGATCATTCAAAGTCATGCAGTGGAAAAAGAAAGTCAACGCTGTGAAGCCCCATACCATTAAACAGCTCCTTGGTTACGAACAACAAACAGCCATTGGAAAAATTTGATGTGTCTTTATATAAAGCTTTCTCTTCCAAACTTGAAAGGAACAAAAAATGAAATAACCCAGACCAGATCTGCTTCTTATAAAGGGATTTCCAATAAGCCACCTCTGAAGACAACATCAGTCTGAGTCCTGGAGCATTTATATCATCATTAGCAGACTGCCACCCTCACTGCATGTCTCATAATACACATGGTTCTACCCAGATACTTAATTGGTATTTGCTTTGGGCTTCAGCAACTTTGTAAGGCTAGCAGGTGAGTTTAGAAAGCAATTTTAAGCAAAAATCCAGTTTTCCATGCTCTCCTCTCAAGCAGCTC
Organism: Buphagus erythrorhynchus; assembly: GCA_013400855.1. Lineage (NCBI taxonomy): Eukaryota > Metazoa > Chordata > Aves > Passeriformes > Sturnidae > Buphagus > Buphagus erythrorhynchus. Next base: position 23,789 of record VZTT01002662.1, read on the forward strand.
AAAGCACATTTAAGCCACGTGCATTCCAGTGTGCAGCCTGGTGCATAGCACCAAAGCAAAGGGAAATTTTGCCCTTTGCAGGGAAGCAAAATTTACAGCTGTTTTAAAGCTCTTTGCTTTACACAGAGATAATACTTCCCGACCACCTCTGGGAATTCCTCAGACCTACCGCCTGCAAAAGGAAAGGAACAGAAACTCCTGCAATGCTTTGTCAAACTTCTTTTGGCTCTAAATGCACAGAACTGCTGTTTAATATGCATGGAAGTGGAGAGTCTGATTAGTTTTCTCCATAAACCTGCTTGGGAATCCAAACACGCACAAAAAAATGCTTGCACTGAAAAAATGGTCTGTACAATATTTTAAAACATCATCTCCACCTATGGAGCTCTGAAGGAAATTTCCGTAACCTTTTTGTAATTATTTCTTTTCATGAGCAGTGATAAACTCCATTTTTTTCTGTGATTTACTCTGAACACTTTATGGCACTTATCTGTAAAGTAACTACAAGTCAGTAACAGAAAAGCTTACCACTTAGAGGTTGTTTTTAAACAGTTGAGGTGAATGATAGCAGAAAATGAATTATAAGAAAATAAAAATTTTTGGCAGCCTTGCCAATCCCTTCAAAAGCCCCAAACTCTGTTCATATAATGCTTGCTCTGCTTGTCTACTTAACCACATTAGATGTGGCTTATTTTCAAACCATAGTATCAAGCATGCTCAAAGAAAAGAATAAAATTTAGAAGGATTTATATTTGCTCCTGAACTAGAGAGAAAGGTGAAATTAAAAGAACTTGTACAATAAATTGTAATAAAACTACAATACCCCCCAAAAAAGCATTCCTTAGAGGCAGCCTGAACTGTAACAGTGACTGGAGACAGGCTTGGACCAACACAAGAAAGACGTGTAGCGCCCAGAGCAGCAGTGTTACAGAGCTCCACCCTTGCTACACAGATGACCATTGTCATCTGCTGCAGAACCTCACTACTTACACTGGTATATCTGTAAGAAGGTCTCAGAGAGCTTGTTGGTCATGAGAGGCTCCGGGAGATCACGGAAGAATTGCTTTAACATGTCTGCTACATCATAGGCAGACTGCCCTTCGTAGTTGACACTGTTTGTGGAACTCTCATTCATTTGACGCAAAGCCTGAATTCTTGATTTGACTCCAGATTTCCTAAACAGTCCAACCTAAATATACGTATAAAAGTAAATACATTTATAATGAATCTAGAAAATCTCAAATGTAAGCATGCTCCTTAGCTTCTTAAGTATGGGCTCGAATTTTGCGTGGAAAGCTTTCCACACATTAATTATCTATTTTGTCCTGTTTTGAGTCTCCTTTTTTCGGTCTGACTCAGGAACAATAACAATTAATGGAAAGCTGGGCTTTGGGGGTGCATGCACGTGGAATAAGAGAGTGACAAAACACACCTGATCCAGACAGTGGTTGCGGAGGTACCGCATGGCTTGCTGAATGCTCTGCGGAAGAGGCTGCCCCGTGCGCTGCACGTTCACCTGCAGTGGCACTCCAAAGACATTTCGGTCTTTATAATCTGGCACCTTTATTCTTTTCATAAATTTTGGTACTGCCCTATTTAAGCGAAGAGAATGACACATTATATTAAACCTCTGTTGATTATTTATCTTCTGTATTTCCAGTAATTTGGGAAGAAAGTGAAAATAAGTGAAACACTTTTAGTAGCATGAACAATAGTGACAGTATAAATTAGTTAATCCACTCAGGGCTGGAAAGGGTGAGGGGAAAGAAAACAAGAGTTTCTCTAAGAGAAAGGCTTGACATTTGGGGCAGTATGCTGCCTCTAAGTATTAATGTGGTGCTATTCCATCAATATTAGGAGGATGAAAGCTACAGGGCAAAACTGCAGGGGCCGGATTGAATTGCAAAAGAGTCAAAATAAATCTTGCGGTCAGTGACCCCTTATAACACTGCTTCTTTAAGTTTCAGGAAAGATGGGCATTTGAACAATGAGCTTTTGTATGTCAACTACTTGTTCTGCAAAGTCCTCAAACTGGGTCCACCACCCACCAGTGTGCAGAACAGCAGGAAACTGATGTAATACATTTGAGTTTGTCAGCTAAAAACTTCAGCTCTATAAACAACCCCTTTGAAGGACCCCCCTCCTTGTCAGCTAGTGACTTTTGTTACCCCCACCTCCCACTCCAGTTTCATTGAGAGGCCTTTCCATCTGCTTATGACTCCAAGGAAAAAGTTACTAAACACAAAGGAATGATTTACCCCTGTGTCCCCAAGAGTATTGGTTTTATAAAGGGGAAAAAAAGGCACTAAAATGTGAAAATATTGAGGTCATTTTCCTAAACAGGGAGGAAAGCTAATGTCCAGTGTAACAACTAATAGGACACAGTAGCACTGAAGACAGGGAGACATTTAACATTTCAACATACAGTACAGCTATACAAACAGTGCATTGGATTTACAGCTGACTAATCTGCTACATAGTAAAACAGAACCAATTTGTATTGCCATATAGTTAAGTTTAGGGCATTATTGATACATGTATGAATAATACTTGCTTTGTCAAAAAACATGCCAATGGAATGTGAAAAAACACATTGCGATCTCCACTGAGAATCTGAAGCATGCAGGGATAACTGGTCAATACTTATTTCTGTCTTTCAGAACAAACAACTTCTGTATTTAGAAAGACTGACATAATAACAGCCTTTGAACAGGAGGTACTTTGATGCCGAAGCTAAATACTCTCTGTGACTCCTGGGGAAGGGAGGAGGCTGGCCTGTGGTATGGACAAGGAAAATTTTATTTGCGTCCTCTGCATCCTGAAGGTTACAGGCTGTACTGCAGATACAATAATAAAAGAACTTTCTATTTCATTCTTCTGACAAAAAATATTCAACTGGGTTACAAGCACCTGGCCACAGCAGAAACTGCTGCCTACAAACAACTCCATGGCTCTCCCAACCTTTCTTCCTCTCTCCATCTCTTTTTCAAGCTAACTGATTTATAGTGCCTTAAAAAGGGAAAACAAAATTTTGGCTAGTGAGATACTAGAGTTAAGAGAAATTTACATTATTTAATTACATAATTATGTAAAGGAAGTAATGCAAATATTTAAGAATAACTGACGAAAAGAGAGCCTATTAAGATTGGCTGCAATTTGTGCCACTGCTTGCTAACTGCCTCAATAAACAAGTGGTCCTTCTTTTGCTACAGATACTGGACATTTTCCTCTTCAGAAAGCTGGTCTGTACTTCATTGCTTTGGTTCCCTCACATGTCCCCATAAACACATCTCTGACGCCTAATAGGATTACACTTACGTAAAGGGTTAGTGATTTTAGACCCGTCTTAGGAAAACACAAATCCCTGTCAGCACAGGCTGGAGGAAGAAGTGCAAATATGGAAAAAGAGGGATTGGATGGATGCATTACATCTTTCCAAACGTTGCCTGGCATAAGTAGAACTGTCATGCTCACATAGTCAGGCTCTCCATACATAGCGCTGTGTCCTTACCAGCTGAAACCATGCTTGTTGGAAGGTGTGTACTTCTCCAGGAGAGCAGTCAGCTTCAGGAGAGAGTACTTCTGCAGCAGGTTCATCTGTGCCACAGACTGGCAGTTGATCTGCAGTGATGCCGAGCTGAGGCTGGGCCTGTGGGAACTCTGGAAGCTGTGCCACCTTAGCTTGTGCCTGTGGAGAAGATGGGAGACAGAGAAAGGGCAGGTTACTGAAATGTCTCTGCAAAACATGAGCAGGAATTACTGCAAATGTACTGCTGAGATCCCTGCCCTCGGCGGCTGCATTCTTCTGAGATTTCACAGGTATCAGCCAGCAGCATCTCTGCCTCACCTGGTGTGATGCAGCTTGGGCAGGTGCTTCACATGGGAATGTGCACTCTGAGCTGACCCACAGCTACACAGCCTTGCCCTATCAGATATCCTCCAAGGGTTCCAACGCCCTTCACCCAAAGTCCTTTCAGTATTATGGCAGTGAGAATCAAAAAAACTCCATTAACAAAAAATGGCATGAATTTTTAAGACATATCAAATAGGAACTTTGCACTTCTAGAAGTCCCATTAAGTTTAAACAAGAAGCTGTAGATGACTAAATGATTTGCATCACTTTTAAAGGAAAACTGGAAACAAAGCTAGAGAGAATTAAAATCCTTGCTCCATTCACAATACAAAATACAGTATTGGTAAAACTCCCAGCAGAATCTGGAGGCCACTAGAACTCCCTCAGTCTCCCACTGTGCTATAGTAATCAAGAGAAAGTAATCAAGACTCATTTTCCCCACAGATTTAGTGCCCTAGCATGCTATTAGAAACAGCCTGGTACTGAAAAATACAATTTTTTGAAACAGTCTAAAAGTCAAGGCTTTTACTACACACTGACACAAACCAGAACATACTTACTCTTGGTTCTCCTAGCCAACTTAAAAAGTGATTAATCCTACTTGATGGCACTCCCCTCCCATGCACCATTTCAGTTTGAAGAATTATTGTGCCCCAAAACTGCATTAACATTGCTTTTTCAACGACAACTCAGGCTGAACATACAAACATACAGCTATGACACGTAGGAACCACAAAGTCTTGCCCAAATACTTCTCTTGCCCATTATGGTTTTGAGAAGCAATGGAACAGCACATGTGTGCTTGAATGGCCACGGGCTCTACTGCACCTTAACTAAGTGTGGTGCAGCGACTATAGAGCTGCTTGGGCTGGAGGGGCACCCCAGGCTACCCCAAGTGCTAATGCTCGTGATTTTACCTGCTGGAACGTGTCAGCGATGCACCAACCCCAGAGTCTCTCCTGTCCTGGATCCCTGTGGGCTCTTCTGTTTCATTCAGTGAATTCCCTGTACTGTCGAGGTCACTTGGTGTCCTTCGATCATTATCTACATCAAGGTGAATCTGCTTTGGAGAGGAAGGACATGGGGAGATGGAGTCGAGTGCTGAGTCAGAGTCCCCTTCATCTGAGAACTTCTCTGACCACTGGTTCACAATTCTCTGCATCCCTTTGACATGGTATAGGATGTCGTCTAGTTCTGGGAATATGTCTTCGTTTTCCAGGTCAGCCAGGTCACTTGTACTGGAATACAGAATTGAACCTGGCACATTGTCGTAAATACTCAGGCGGCTGCTCATTGAACTGGAGGAGTTGCGCCTTTTTCCCATGCCTAGCTCTTTGGAGCTGTCGCCACTGTTCTCCCTCTGGAGGGTGAGGTGGCTGTGTCCATGGAAACTCCCTGTCCTCCAGTTTACAGAGGTGTTGCCTTCTGTAGGGGAGAAGTTGCCATTGGAGAGTGCTTTGGGAAAAGTGCCAGGCTTATGATCCTCAGGGATAAAAAACACAGTGTCTTCTGCAAAACTGCCCCGGTTTTTGAAGTTCTGTTCCATCACATCACTGAATGTTGACTGATTGAAGGGGTCAAAGCCTTCCAGGTACATGCCCACCCTTTTATTGTAGGCACTGAGGCTGCGTGTTCGTGTGACGGGACTGGGCGTGCTGACAGCACTGCTCGTCTCCGACTGACTGCTGCTGCTGCTGGTCTGGGTGGAATTGGAGACGCTCCTCTTTCGTACCATAGGGAAGTTGATGTGATTGCCGTTGAGGGTGGAAATCTCCACGCAGTTAAGTTGTTTCAGTTTATCTTCATCCATGCCCTCCTGCAGGATTGGCCCGCTAATAATCAGGCCAAGCTTTGAAGGAGCTTTGCTCTTGCCATGGTGAGAACTCTTGATTTTAAGACTCTCCATTCTCTTGAGCAGGCTCTTTGTTTTGGACTTGGCGTTCTTCTCGCTGGCTTTCGTGTTGAAGCTGAAGCTATTCAGCTCCCTGGGCGAGGGCAGGCTGCTGAATGAGTCATCATTGGCTACAAAATTGCCCGATGAACAAACGCTCACCACCGAGTTTGTCCTGGTGGTAGACGCCTCGCTCTGCAGGGTTGGCTGGTGGCTGCTGGTGCTGCTGATGCTCAGAATAGAAGCCACCTCCTGGCGCTCACTGAGGTCTGTGAGCACACTCTCCCGGCTTGCTGCGTTCGTCAGGTGAGGAGCTTCTGGGGACGGGATATTCAAGTCTGGTTTTGGAGGGAAGACATCAAACTCTTCAAGCCTCGACCACCTCTTGCTGTCCCTCTGAAAAGTCCATTTGCCACTTATTGCACAAGGTTCATCTTCATCTGAATCTTCACTCTGCAAAGAAGAACCCCGAAAGTATTGCTTGCAAACTGCTCAAACAGCAAAGGTGGTTGCATTTAAATACAATGCCCACTAAACTGCTTTAAGTATGACCTTGTTCTCACTGAATTTAAAGTGAAAACAGTGTTTTACTTCAGGGAGAGGAAGATTAGGCCATAAAGTCTGTCACGGGAAAAGATAACATAGTACAGGCAATATATTTTGATTGCTTTTAAATACAAAAGATATAACATTCATAAAAAGAAACAAACTATACAATCTACTCTAAATTGTTCTATTTTAAAAACCCTAATATCCATAGACTTTTAATTAATTGGTCACAGTGGATAGCCCTCACATCAATGGAAATTCCTGGCATGCATAACATTTTAAACTGGAGTCAGTCAGGGGTTGGGGTCCCTCTGGACTCTCTCCAAAGCTACACTTTGTTGATAGTGGCTATATGTTTATACTCCTCTTTGCAATTACGAGATGTTTCTCATACATTCTGAATTTTAGGGGCTTAATTCCTTACCCATTCGGGAACTCTGAACAGCCTCCTCACTGTGACTAATGAGACAGCAAAAGAAGCTCTTGCACTGCTAGAGTGTGATGGCTCCAGGCTCTTACCTGGTCCACTCTTCCTCCCACAGGCTAGCACCTAACATTTTAAGAATGTCCTGTGAATTCTCTACTTCAGTCTAGCTTCAGGCAAACTTTAACACTTGTAGATAGTGAGCAGCAAGAGCTCACTGACAGTGCAGCACGTAAGTAAATTGTAAATAACATGTTTGATGTATGAGTAATGCTTAGAGTACAATTACACATACATCCATTACGCCTACAATCTTTTCATCTAAATACTGAAAGGGAATGATCCTGACATATTTGGTCTTCCAAATATGTGGAAAGTTTCACATTGGAGGAATAAAACCAATGAAGATATTTTAATATGACACCATGAAACCACAAAATAATCTTCAGAGTTTAGAGTAAGAAACACTAATTGCCACCCAGATCTATGAATTTCACTTCTTTTGTTTAATTTCCTTTCATTTAAAAACAAACACGTATGCATGCCCCAAACTGTAACTATTTGTGTGCCAAGAATACAAACATTTATTCTTTGAAAATCAAGTAAATTATTCATATTTCAAGTAGTTTATGTATGCATACCTCAGATCCTGATCATCTCCTAGTTTTTCCTTTTTATTTTCATAGGACATTTCATCAGCTCAAGAAAATAAGTGAAATACTGCATTTATTTCTTATGACCAAATACACATGAGACCCAGAGCAAGCATCGTTCTCTTTGTCTCCCAACTATTGCAAACTACTTTTGTCCAAAACTCAGATGAAAACACAAGAATTCTGGCTTGCTTATTAAACTTTTCTGCAGAAAAAAAGTAATCTGAAACTACCAGTGGATAATAATGATGGTTTGGGAGTGAATGAGATTGATTGAAAGAAAAAAAAAGGAGCAGTAAAGTGATTTTAATTTCCAAAGAAGTCAGTGGAAACATAAAGAAATGTGTTTCTGTCAACAGAATTTTTCTCTAGTGTTAGAAAGTTTTAAAAGCTAAGTACTGATTTTATTGACATCAATAATGAAAGAGAATAGGCTCCAAGTCCATCTGCCAGAACATAGGGGATGAATGAAGTGCAGGAAGGACTGAAACAAAAGGTAACATCCATACTCTGGAAGATCTGAGGTTTGGACCTGAAGTCAGGTCTGGTCTGACCTCTGATAACAACACTGATCATTCCACTGTTAACAAGGTTCAGGAAAAGGGATGAGAAATCTTCTGGTGGTCATAAATGGCAATCCAGCTGTCCACCCCTACTTTTAAGGAGTTCCTACATATGCTGCCTCAGAGTGTTATCTTCTGGAGCTTGGATGCTCTTTCCAACATGCTTCAAACAGATAGGGAAAGAGAGGATTAATTCCTGGTAAACAACCTCAGAGCATTTGTATGCATTCTTGTTAGGGGTAGGGCAGCATTGTATTGCCTTAACTCAGTCATCTTTATCTGCAGTTGTCATATCCCAGGGGACGGTATCAATTACTGATCCCTCCTAGGACACACACATAGTTTTAAGACAGCTATTGAGTGGCACCTTATTAGCAAGTCGGTACTACCTTACTGAAATTACAGCAGATGCTCTCTTATTTCTCACCCTACTCCACAGGAATCCTGAAGATTCAGGAAACACTTTTAATTCCTGCTGAGCTCCCTGGAAACATGCTAACTTTCTGAAAAGGTAGCTGCTGTATGCTGAAAATATATTGGAAAGGAAGCAATGTACCTAATCCTTTCCTTTGCAGGCCAAGCACAGTCTAACTGATCCTGTCTACATCATAACAAAACAAAATAAAACTCTAACGTGATGGCAGAGAACCAAAACTGAAGATGATGTCAAAGACGGTGGTCTAACATTAAGGTAAGGTCACTGTGGCCATCAAGCCCACTCTATAAAATCCTGCCTGAGTGCAGGCAATAGGCTACAACACCAACAGCCTCCCTGGCAAAGAAGTGCCTTTCACACTGGAAGCAGCATCCCAGGGAAAAGTTTGCTAGACAACCTTTACCCACTGCCAAGCCTTGCACTTTTCACTCAGTGAGACCACAAAAAGAAATGTAAGCAGATTTTTTACTTTTTTACTGTGTCCTTGCCAGGTACTACTCAGGTGTAATCTTAAACTGAAGCTAAACAATCTGCTAGATGAGTTTTTTCCAGTTTTATAAACCCATAATGCTGTAACAGAAGAATTAAATGAACTTACCCTTTTCCTGTGGGGACTAATTTCTAGCTTCATCACTGCACATTTGTTTAAAGTATTTAAGCGCCTGCAAAGAGCAAAGGAAACCATGTTAAGAGAATACTCCAGTGTTTTGACATAGGCTACTCCAGTTCAAAGCTTTTGTGAAGGCTGTCCCCAAACTGCTCTGCATACAAATAGCCACAAGCAGAGTTTCAATTAGAGCCCTAATTTACTTAACTATTAACCCATTACATTTGGCTGTACTCTAACTTCAGAGGGAGCGATGGAAGACTATTTGTCACAATTACCTGAACCAAAGTAAAGAGAAGTTAATGGAAACTTGGACTAAATTGAGAAGTACATCACATCCTACAAATTGTAATAATTACATTTGCTCTAAATATCAGACATCCGAACCCTGAAACACTCAACCTTGACAGACTAAAAATAACAGAAAAGTCTTCCAATTTGACACTGTAAACATGTGACTATATTAAAAAAAGCATGCTGCTTTAAAATTGTATTTTATAAGCTGAAACTTCCCAGAGGAAAACTTATTTTCCACTCACTAGATGCCTATTTTGTTTTTGAACAGTGATTATTTTCAATACAGTTCTGGGACAAGACCACTCATCAGTTTAAACAAAACCCCAACCCCGACCACAGACCCAATTTCTGCTTCCTAAACTGAAAGTTTCTTCCATATATAAAAATATTTTTCTGAAGGACTAAAATCTAAACAAAAATAAATTGCTGCAGCAGCAATAGCTAGCCAGCCTCTTTCTTTGTGAAATGTGACAGCAGTCTAGATACATATATTGAAGTACTGTATGAATATATATGATCATTCCTCTATTCCTCAGTGAGCTAATCCAGTCATCTGGTAGGTATCCCTAAAACAACCAAAAATTATCTTTCTTCTCCTCTCTTCCCCAGCCACTCAGTGTGCAGGGCTGAGCACAAGCAACTTAAAACACAGCCAAAGTCAGTGCTATTCATGACACAGCTGCAAGGAAGGTTAGTCTCAGCAAGTGGAGACTGCCATGGTCTCCTGCCCTTCTCCATGTCCTTGCCTTCCCAGGAACTGCTCCAAGGACATGGTTCAACTAAAATCTGTACTGGTAAAGTGTGGTTAGAGAACTGCCAGGGCTATGACAAGGCAAAAGGAAGAAACAGGCTGGGCACGATGCAGAAGGCAGAAAAACTGATGCAGCAGCTTCATAGAAGTGATAGTTTAATCCTGTGTCAATACTTCTGCTCAGGAGACTGTACTGTGGGCTGGATGAGGAGACTAACTGAGCTGAAAACCAATCTTTCAATACTTTTTGGAGTTTAATTTCCCTTGGGTCAGTATCCTGAGCTGTGTGAAGAGTTGTGTGTGCAGGGAGGAGGCACAGGAGTAGGGCCACCCCTTTCCTTCAACTGGACCACAGCCCAGATTCAACAGTGGCAAAGCTGAGCTTTAAAAAGCCTAATTCATTCCAAAGGAAGTTATGTAATTTTCACATAAAAATTCATTTGAGCAAAGTGCAAAAAGAGCCTGTATCTGCAGTTTTGAAAAACTAAAAAAGAAAAGAAATGCTGACATGCCCTATTGCTTCATATGAATTTTCTCAGACTCATGAAACTTGTACTTGAATGTAGAAAATGTGCACACAGGGAGAATTACTACTTTCTTCTCTTTTCTCTTGCCTTTTATGCACAGGATTGGCTGCAGATGGTATTTACATAGGGCTTGATCCTGAAGCCATCAAAGAAAATGGGAAAGCTGCTACTGATGCTTTTGCTGAAAGTCATGAAGTAAAAAAGAAAAGGCAGTTTGATCTATAATTAGACCCAGCCACAACACAGCAGAGAAGAAGAGAAACAGGAAGAATTGCCATGGGTCAAATAGCAGGGCAGTGGCAGGTTAGAAAAGTTATCCAGATCTCTCTTTTTTAATCCAGATTTCGTCTTTGCTCTGAATTTAGAAGGCAAAAGGCTCAGTTCTGCTGGCTGCAGCTGGTGGGTACATGCACAAGTCCAGTGAATTCAGAAGAATTGAATTTATGGTGTGGGTGAAGGGTGAATGTCCCATCTACATGCTACACACAAAACTGTTTGGTTTTTTTTCAAGAGGCCACACAAGCATCAGAAAGCTCTGCTATAAACACATTCTCCTCTCAAAGTCCTGGACCTCAAGACCAGGAAATATTAAACTGGTTTCAGTTCCATATTGTGTAATAATTTACAAATTTCACAGTGTTGCAACCTTTGACTTATGCAGACAGAAGTTACCACAATCCCTGGATCAGGCTTTATCTAGCTCCAGCCTGTCTGACCACTAATAAAGACAATCTCTGATTTCACAAAGATTACATCCCCAGACTTCTCTCCTACTCAACTAAAACCCCTGAAATAGGTGGGAAAGAGTACAGCAAAGACCTTTATTTTTACAGAGGGTATTAAAAAAAAAATCTCCTGGCATACACCTCACAAAAATTAGTACAAAGGCAAGATAAGATAATCTCCAAGGAGTGAGGTTAAATTCAATAGCAGTGAGGCAAATAAAATCTGTTACATATTGGACATGGATGCATCTCAAAACCAGTTTCCCTTTTAAAATCTAAATGCTCTGCATCAATTGCATCAGGTCTGCAACTTCCATTACATACATCACACATCCTGCTTCAACTTCTGCTCAAATTCAGGAGTGCCAAGGTCCTTGAACTACACACCACTGAAAATACAGTATAACATGCAAAACTGCTTTCCAAACACATTAGTGTGTCTTAAAATCTAAGCTTACAGTTTAGTTTGTCAGGATGAGATTTACCTATACAACTGTCATTAACCTTCACATATGCTTTGCAATACTTTTAAAGCCTATAAGCACATACTCATTTTCTACAGATCTTCTCATCAAATTGATGCTAGTTAATAAACCACAATTTTCTCTTCTAGGTCTGGACCTTCTCATTTTTTAACTCCACTCATAGGTATAAGTTCACATATCATTTCCTTACTGACAGCCAGCAGACCTGCCTCATTCTTCCCACACCTATCTCAGTGACACCTTCCTGAAGACAAGATGGGAGACAGAGGGATGGGTCACAATTGCTGCAGACAGCAGCTACAGCCACTATCACCACCTGGCTGTCTCAGTCTCAATTTTGACTATGCCTCCTACCCTGGCCACTCTCTAGATGACTGTCTGGATGACAAGATAATGTTCTTTCCCATCATTTAGAGAAATGTCTTTGAGTCAGCCCTCTCTATACATCTTCACATCCAGAGGTTATCTTACTCCCATGGAGCATTCTATCTCCAAGACATCACTTCTCCTCACTCTCCATGGACTCCTACCTTGGTTCTCATTCTTCTTCACCCCAGCTCTGCAAATCCATTCCTCCTGAGGGTGACCAAGGCAGCAGGACCTGCCTCTCCATCCTAGACTCCAAGTCAGCCCATATCAGCCCTGAGTGGCCATTGCACAGCCTGAACCTGCTGCACCCAAAACATGAGGCACTGGAGCTTCTCTCAGAAATGAGCAAGTGATACATTTTTATTAGTCTTCTCAGAAATGACCAAACTAGTTTAGCCTGAACTTCGTTTAAGAGAAGCAGCCTGAATGAGACATTCACCACAAAAAACTGCAGTGTGAACAGCTAACTTCTAAATTAAGATGTGGGTTTATGATGTGAAGTCTTTTTTAAACTAGGTACTAGTCAGTTCTATGTTGGATATAACACCAGGTAATTAATTTTATTCTCATTAACAGAAGTTCTCACCCCATGCACCCAAATAAAGCAGTAGCAATGCAGAATACTAGATTTATGCATTTTAAATTACAATTTTGAATGTGAGGAACTGTGTGTTCTAGCTTTAAAGTTTAAAATATTTTCTTGATGGACTTAAATTCATAATTCCGCCTACAGAGCGAAGTCCAGGTCCATTATACATGTAACTAGCTGTCACACAAGGTCCTTCTTGTCTCAGTGGACACTTTCTACTTTGGCTCCTGGGGTTCATCTGCATGTTCTTCTGCAAAGGAGATCAGCTCTCCACAGACCAAATGATACAAACAGTGAGTACATTACAACCAACTTCTTGGATGAGAAGTCCTGATGATAAAAGATTTAAGAAACCTCTTGCATATACAGTGTAACAGATTTCTAGCCATGCATAAGGAGATTTAAAAGGATTTCCATCATGGCTTGCTATG
>VZTT01002662.1:41563-55134 GCA_013400855.1 Buphagus erythrorhynchus
ATCCATACAAGTGACAAGAAAAAGTTTTGCACAGAACACAGAGCTAATAGAGCAGGCTGATAAACTTTGATCATCCATTTAAATGGAGCACCAAGGAACAAAGATATGGCTACTTCTCAAGACAAAGCAATTTTTCAAGAAGGTCAGCTCAGCATTTGCTGTAATTTTCAGCAGTTATTCACTGTAAATAATGAACTTTCTATGCTCCTTCTTACAAGCAGCAGCTGGAGTTTTCTTCATAAAAATGAAGAGGCAGTTAAGAGTGCATAATAATTTCAGTACAATGAAAGTAATTTTAAGTGGTGTGGGGGCAAATTATGAACAATAATATAGATATATTAAAAGGATGTCCTGCTTTAAAACAAACTTCTATCTGGTACCCTGCATCAGAGTGTGAGAACTGTATGCCAAACCCACAGGTTTCTAGCAGTTTGGAGAGGCAATGAAGAAAACAGTTATAGTTGAGCAAAACCTTGTAAAAGCAGACACACAAAATGAATTAATCTCAGAGAAGGACAAGTGACTGCAGGAGGCAGCCACTCCTCTGAAGAGCATCTGCACAACAATAGCTTGTATGTTCTTTTTCCCTTCACAGTAAGCCTGTGTCTAACTCCAACCCAAACCATTCTGAAAAAAGACACAGGACTTGGGAATCATGAGGCATACAGATTTACCCATGCACATTCAACTGCTCCATTAGGAGAACATTGGCCAGTGGAGCTGTACACTGCTTTTGTATTTCTCCAAGACTGGGCTGGTAGCAGTGGCTGACTAGGTTTCTTTCTGTTTTAACCAAAGGGAACATACAATAGTACTAACCTTTACATTTGTTCTATGATGATGTTTGGAAGATTCAGCCTAAAACAGAAACCTGAAACAAATTCAGAACTCCAGCGTGTATCAGATTCTCATTGGGTTTGGTACATCTATGTGTGTGGTGTGTAGCAAAGAGCAGCCCAGTCATCCCTAAAAGTCATCTTATATACTGGAACTTCAGTGGTGCCCCTGAATCTCATTTATTGGTGAATACTACATCTTATTGTCCAAAAGTTGCTGGGGAAGGGTCGAGTGCAGGTGCCTACCTTCATAAAGCTGTGCATACTGTGGGAACCCAGCAGCCCGCAGCCAGTCACAAGCTTCCTTGGCCTCGATTTCTGAAAGAGGACAGAAACAAATCACCTTCTGATTAGTGATCTGCAGAGAAAAAACTTCCTCTCCACCACTTCTACTATCCTCACTGCAAAATAAGCACAAAGGTTTACAGAAACTTTGAACTGAGGCACATGTTTGCTTATCCCAGTTTGCTTTTCTTCTCACTATCAAACATCTTAGATTCTGGAAAGTCATTAACACTCAGCTGCTATTTTTCAACAGCTCATCATTTTAATAGTAAGAGAAATAGGCACAAATGAAAACTGCAGCAGTTATGGATTATCCTGTACAGTATTTGTTAACACTAGAAAAAACAATCTGCAATCAACATGAGCAGCGTTTGTTCAGCAAATCTTATGGTCCTCTTGGCACAACTACTTTGTCTTGACAGAAATTCCTTGCAAGAGCTCGCATTACTGTGCACTTTAACACCTTGTAGATAGTACTGACAGACTCAAGCCCAAGAACAACTGACACACTGTACTGCAGCTCACTCAAGTACATATTTACTACCCAACAAGAACCTAGTTTCATTGGAAGTCTACAAGGTATTTATGAGTTACTTGGTATTTTACAGGAAGGTTTCCCTCATGCTGCCCAAAACAGCATGCCACAGAATGAAATTATTCACACACATATATGTTACACTGAAAGAAAGGAATATTAGTCTGTGAATAAATCACATATAAATTCATTTGTTACTTAATACAAGTAGAGATAAAGAATATGTTATCCTATTAGCTCAAAGTAGGATAATATAAAAGGTACTTAGGATATTCTCCAAGAGTTGAAGAAATGGATTGGGCTAATTATGTTCTTCAAAAAAATTCAATAAAGTGCTACTGGGAATTTAACTCCCTGCTTAGAACTGATCAAACAAACAATGAGAAATCAGAAACTATTAAAGTTTGTCTGGCTTTGATTATATTCACTGTTCCTGACAGACCAGGAAACAAAAGCTTCATTATGCACAACTCAGTACACAATTTTGCCACCTACTTGGAGAGGATACTGTGGCTACCTGCTGCAGAAACCACGCACAAAGGGGCCTGCTCAGAATTGCTCCAAATACAGGTTACTGCATACACGGCATTGAAAAGCCAAACACAATATAAGTAAAATATCACAAGATTTTGTCATGCTATGAAATATTCGCACTGAGATATAGGTACACAAAATTGGATGAAATGGCAGGCACATTCTAGTGTCTCCAAAATGATGGCAACTCCCCCTCTCACTTTCCAAACTGCTACAATAGTGTTAAAGTATTTGTGCTTTGCCAGACTACTTTGCTAAGACACATATCCAAACCAAGGGGTTAAGGTGAGCCAAAACACAACATTCCAGATAAATAAACACCTAAAAATCCAGTCCTGTTGAAGTCAAGACAAGCAGGCATTTGTGCAACTTGTGTTTGCCTCACCTTTGGGTTATGGGACCACATGAGAACAAGCACGTACAGACATATTGACTTAGCTACTGATTAAGAAAAGGCATTCTTCAATTCCAATTGCAAACGATTACGAAGTTTTGCTTAAGGTAGTATTTCAGTTTCAGTATACTAAGGAAATATGTGGGAAATTTAATAACGAAGAAAAAAAAATCTAAAATGTATTTGAAACTTGTATGGCTAAAGCAAGAACAAACAAGACAATAGATTAACACTTCAGAAGCAATTAAAGCAGCAAAGCAAAAAACCCGCAACTAATTTTTAAGAGTACTTAAAATAAAATGCAGTATCTTATAGGTCACACTCTGCAGAACTGTCTGGANCTCTGCAGAACTGTCTGGATTGAATGATAATTTTACTTGATTTAAAATCAAGGAACAAATTTATCCTAGATAACAAGCATTTGCCAAAAAATGGGGGGAGATGCTTGTAGTGCAATTGAAAAAAGTGTTAGATTCCTTACTACAGGTGCTCTTCAATGTGTTTAAATATTTGTTCACAGGTCCTTTACTGGGCACCTCAGGTGTACGACCTGTAAATTATTTCAAGAGCTAGAAAATTATGCATATGCATTCACTGGACATTTTTCACCATTCTCTATAGAGGCTTTGTGTATCTTTTCTGCAAATGTATATGCCAATTATGTGGAAGTTATATTTTATGGGCACCCAGCTGTCATGTACCTTTGGGATTTTCAGAGCATATNGAAGTTTAGGCAATGAAACACCCGAGTTTTTCCTATCTGCCCACAAGAATTGCAGAGAACAATAAAACACAAGTGCACCTCTCCATCGATTAGGCTATGTAAATGCCTAGGGTTCTGTACAAGAAAGTGCTAAGTGTTTAAAAGCCATATTTGCCCCATTTTCATAGGACAAGTTGCAAGTCCTGTTGCAAGTCCTGGAAGGGCAAAGGGTTGCAAGCCCTTGAAAGGGTGAAGGGTTTGGAGCACTGTCCTGAACAAGGGGCCAGGGAGTGCCCTGAGGCCAGGGCTCTCTCTGTGTCACCTCCACCCACACAAAGCATGGGTAAGAGAGGGACATGACAGGTACTGGTGACAGAGTGGAGGTGGGACCTAAAAGAGTAGTTCCTTTTGTTCAACTCCAGTTGGCCAAACTCAGGACTTCTCCTAGACTGTACTCCTATGTGGTGTGACCAAAAGGATAGGTAATTTTTTAACCCATTTTCCCTATCTCAACCTTGTTGGTTACTGATGAGCCAGAGTATGAACAAAATTGTGTATGTGTGTGAAATTCAGGCAGATCAAAATATAGTCAGAGGGAGAATCCAGCCCAAGGTACACTGAATAAGCTGCACAGAAAGCTGAGTACA
The DNA here is from genome assembly GCA_013400855.1 of Buphagus erythrorhynchus. Lineage (NCBI taxonomy): Eukaryota > Metazoa > Chordata > Aves > Passeriformes > Sturnidae > Buphagus > Buphagus erythrorhynchus. The sequence continues at coordinate 45,498 of VZTT01002662.1, forward strand.
CTGAACAAGCTTCCTCACAATAAGAGATACAAATTTGTCACTGAAATGCAAAATTTATTTTACCATTAAAATTAGTGTTTTTTAGTGCTTGATCACATGAGAGATGTGGTTTCATAAATTAACACTGGTAGAACATGAAGGAGTCCAAGAAACAAGCATGAAATAGTTTCACACTGCAGTTCACAGCTCACACTTCATCAAACCCAACNTTCCAGCTTCCAGCTCAGCAGCATTAGCCCTGGGACTCTTGGTTTGGTAGCTGCCAGTTTGATATCCAAGTGGACATGTGAATATTTATGTGCAAGTCCTTGTCATTCTGATCAATGGCAATCAAGATAATAAGAGACAAAAGAGAGCAGGTCTTCCAAAATCAGACTTCCAACCACTTCTAAAAACATTTAGCAGGGACAGAACATTCAATAGCCTTTGTTCAGTATCCCAGGGGACCTAGGTTACAGACAATTATCTGAGCTAGGAACTCACTGTCAAGCACAGCATTTGCTTGGTTGGGGCCAGCTGATAGCCACAGGGAGGAGAGGAAACTACTACTCCAACCTATTTTAGGAAAGTCCTACTCCAGCCACAATTTGCAAAGCAGTTTCTGATGAACCTCTGGCAGCTGAACTGATAAGCTGCTGCAGGCAAAGGACTGGTCTCCCACTCCATCCCTGCAGTGCCACTTCCTTTCTGAATCAAACATCCTTGCCAGTTAAAACCTTTACAATAAACTACCATTCAGTATACATTCCAAGCATGAAATGTATGTGCAGCTTTTCAGACATGCATCCTGTGCCNAATCTGAGGAGGTTTTTTGCTTGTGCAAACATGAACAGGTAGCTGTGATGGTAGTGAACAGGCAAAAAAATCTGGCCCTGTACTTGGGAGAAGCAGAGAAAATGAAAAACCCAAAAAACCAAAAAGCCTCTTAGAAAGTAAAACAAAACAAATGAAAAACCCCCACCCAAATCCCCAAAAAACCCAAAAAGAAGTACAATGAAGTCTTTATTCTTGGTGTCGTGTAAGCAAACAAGAGGCAAATGTGTTAAAGAGGAAACAGGAAATTTTTATTGGAAACAGCTTTATTTGTTACTCTGTCTTACAAAGCCATCCTCCATGCTCAAATCAAGGGTAGGAGTTCCTTTTGTGTATAGTTAGGAACCATTAGTCCTTATTTACCCTCTTCCAGAGGGATTAGGACAACTCAGTTCTTCCCTAGAGTAGCAAATGAAAATGGGAAAGTCTAACTTCCTTTTTTGTTAAAATTTGGTTAATCTTGGTTCCTGGCCTTGTAAGTTTGCAAGTTTAGACCTTCAGAGTAAAAATATCTCAATTAACACTTTGTTTGAAACTGCAGTTGCAGAAGGGAGAACTGTAAGATGTCTATAGACTTCTGTTTAATGATACTTTCTCTCATAGAAAAGAAAAATGACAGCGATGCTGCAATAGCGTTCTTTCAGAAAAAAATCACCATAGCAGTCCAGTTAAGACAGCAACAACATTTACTTTCATTCTTCTTTTTTGCTTCCATGAAATAACATGCAATTTAAACACTAGCTCTTTCAGGGTCTTCAGGACAAGGTGCAAAGCAGATGTATCTTTGTACAGTCATGCATTGACTCAATTTTCACCTAAGTGCTAAACATCTTATGAACAGTTTTTCCAAGCAGATGGTTTCCTCTTGCCTCAGCTCAGACACCTTTACAATCATATTTGCACCTCCACACCTCAGTTCTACTCATCTCACCTTTTGGCTCTGTTAAGAGAGCAGCTTGTAAAAATCTGTAGTGAGACTGGTAAAATCAGCACTGTCAAAATCAAATCTCAGAAAAAAATGGGCTTCACTTCTTAAGGTTCACTTCAATGTCATACATAACTGGGTTTTTTTGAGCTTCTTAATTTCATCTTGGTCTTAATTTTTAAGTAAGTTATTCTAGTTGAAATTCATTATTTGACTTTTCTTTCCGAAGAGAAAAAAAACTTGTAGAAATTTAATACAAAATAATCTCCCTGAATTAGCTTGTGGGAAAGGCTCTCCCCTACAGTGCAGAGAATNTGACTGTCCACATTAATGGCTGCAAACGGCTGGCATGCTCTTTTTCAGTCTATATCAGAAATTACCTCTTCCTACATGGCATGTCTCTCTGAAACTTCTGGTGCTTTGCAAAATTTTTGTTCAACTCAAAAACACTGTTCTGAGCTATTAAGAAACTTGAGATCATTCAGGATCATTTTTTTAAAGACCAGCTGGCGTATATGTGAGAAATATTCTTCTTTGGATAGAATTCCACTATCCAAGTACAAGCAATCATTTTTCCTAGTGCTTGAATTGCATCCCTGACATGTGAATTGTTGTCCCAAATCAGACTTGATCACACTATCCAACCACTCAGTCTATAGACACATGAACACAGATGTGAAATCTGAGACAAACCGGGGAAATCACTGCACTGTGGCAGCTGTCTACAAATGAGCTGTCCAGGCATTAAAAATGATAAATCAGTTCTGTGTAATGTCATACGCCTGCAGCCCTTTAAAGTTGGGACGCTATGACTGACTTCCTAAGAGTAAGCCTGTTATGTGTCCATGGCCTCAGATAGTTTTCACTTTGAAGATATGCGACTGCTGCTTGAAAATAATTAAATTCCTTCTCGTAAGTCTGTTTTTTATCAAACTCATATTGTTAAATATTCCTTAGGCAGTATCATTAACTTAGTGCTCCACACCTTTCAAGAAAGCAGCCCATAGCAAGGATTAAATAAAGCAAAAATATAATTAGTGAAGAACAGCATTTTATAAGGATAATGCTCTCAAACACAAACTTGGGAAGTTTGTCAATAAATGTTTGACCACTAAAAACGACAGCATTCTGAAAATCCCATTAAAAGCTCCTGCCAAATTTCTAACACATTTGGAATTTCTTCTACTTCTGAGAGAACAATCTAATCTTATACAACTGCTCTAGAATAACAGTCTGACACATTCAGTCCATGAAGGATGCATTTCCAGAAGAACCAATGAGATCAAGAGAATGTAAAGCACAGCTTTTGAACTGCTTATGAGCTTGCAGGTTTTGAAGTGAAAGCTAACAACCTTCCCAAGAGAGTAACTTTTCTCCTTTCACCTTCAAAGTGCAAGTTACATTTTGCAATTGCAGTTGACTTTTTTGATGTGCTTCTGTATTTCACTGTGCTTCAATTTACCTTCTACAGTCAAAGTGCTGTGCTTTTGATACATGCTGTGACCTCCACTTACTGCTGCCTGCCTCAGCAATCAATTTAAGCCAGTATGGATGCATGTGCAATTTTAGGAAAATACCTCTTATTAAAAACTTTCAGAGGGATGGGGAGGGGAACTCACGAATTCCTGAGGGAAACCATATATGACACCAAATACATATACTGCTTTCTAGTCATAAACCCCCTGGAAACAGTAATGAATGTTACTCAGATATTCCACAACTATAGGATGACGACTAAAAAAATACTCTCTTTGTGTTGTCTCCTGCTGGCTTTGGGTTTAACATGGGACTGGCTGGCTTTTTCAAGTTACAGAGCCTTGAAGCAAGACAGTAACTATGCAGTTGATGTTATGTATAAACCACAGGACACTGGGAGAAGAAACAGAGTATGTTTGGAATTTGTGTGGGAACAGATGAAGAAGTAAGGAAACAGATGTTTAAGATCATATATTGATGTTTTCTCTGGAAAAAAAAGCAGGAAGCTTGAACACCCTTTTTTTTAGGTCAGCAGAACTTTTGAAAAAAGCAAATGGCTTACTTCCACTGATAGGATTTAGGTTTGTTTATTTCCTTATTGATGAAAGCTAAATAAAAATTAAAAAATAAAATTAAAAAATGTAAATGTAACTTGTTTCCAAAATATCTACAGAGATGTATGTTGGCTGTATGTACTTTCCCTCCTTCCCAACTATACCAAAACACAGAATAGAGTACTTTTAATGCTCACTAATACTCTTGCTAGCACAGCAAGCAAAATACTGCTTTTGTGGACCAAAATCTAATTATTAAACTCAACTTCTTCACAGTCTTCAGCATGTCAAAATCACTTCAGAATTTTTTCAGCTCAAAACATAAAAAGAGAAACAACATTTGTTGAAAATATTTCAAATGTTTAGAGATTGAGGCAACACTTGTTAAAATCAATGGGAGCCTCCATAAATTTCAGAGGACTTAACTAGGACTTTCCCAGTGTGAATCTGTGGGTCTCTAAAACCCAACAAAACTTTTGCAGGAATAAATGGGGTCAGTTTCACTATTTTTAGCATGGGGAGAAACCAGGTTTTCATCAGAGCACAAGGAAGGACAGTGCCCGATGGCAGGAGGTCAGAGAGGGCACAACCACCACCTCCAGAGCATGCCCTGGCTGGCAAGAGGTCCTTCCCTCTGTCAAGAGAACCAAGCACAGCTGATTAGCTCCAAAAAGCACCAAATCACCATCATTTTGGGATCTGATAAAGGGCTACTGAAATGAAGGATATTCCCCCTGTATCTGTCAAGCCCTGTCCCTACACACTCTGTAATAGATTGCAAATACTGCTTATTTTCACACCATTAAATATGCTTCTAGCTGCCCAAAGTTAGCTGCTACTTCCTAACTTGTTGAAGACTTTGGGAAAGCATGTTCTAAGACACAAAAGTATCATCACAACTCCTGGTTTACACTGCAAGTTAATAATTTATTCCTAAATAGGTTTTTGTTTTGTTTTGTTTTGTTTTCATTTTGAATATATACAGAAGAATTAGGACAGAAATTTAAAAACTAAGGTGATCTGAAGATAAAAGCTAACTTTGTTTGGTCAGAAAACTATGGCTTGATGTGGCAGTTTTCATGTCAAATAACTCTTTTTAGATTAAAGATGGTCTTCTCCCATCTTGTTTTTAAGAAGATTCACAGATGAAGAGGAACAAGATGTCAAGAGATTTAAAAAACCCTCAAGAAATAATTGGGCACGTGGGTTATTTATCTGGCCTGCTTAACACAGGGTGGTCTTGGAGGAGGATTATTTGGGACAGAGAAAGCAGTTAGTCAAATCCTCTGATGGAGGTCATGTTGACAGATTCCAGAGTGAGAAACAAACCCTCCTCCAAAGAGTGGGAAATAGAAGATGACTTTAACCTTCTCTTCTCCCAGAAATTACTTGGTAAGCATGACCTTTGAGAACAAACTGAAGGGCAAACATTAACCATTGCTACTCCCAAGCCCAGCATGAACATCCTCCAATTGCCCCTGTCTGTCGTGGTTTGCGTGCTCATACACAGTGTGCAAAGCTCAGCTCAAAGGCTCACTCAGCTCCAGAGGGAGGCTAAATTGACTCGGCCCAGCATGACAGATTCTTTATCTAAAAAAGGCATAAAATGTGGGCTACCTGTTCAGATCTAGGAAATAACAATGCTGTAAGAACTGATCTGAATTGGCCCAATGATTCATACAAAAGAAAATAGATTTTCTAGACAGTCACTTCTTTGAGCTTGTTAAGCCTCAATCTCAAAACTATCCACACATGTAGGAAGAACTGTATGGCAGAATGACTACCTTTACATCATAACCATTTACAGCCAACCTCATTGATGATCCAGTCCCAACTACATCTTATGTGGATGACACAACACCAGATACAAAATACCAGTGGCAGTGAACAGCCCAGCATAAAGCTAATTGGATCACAGACAAATGCCTTCTTCCCTGATGCAGAATTAAAAATGCAAACATGGATTTTTCCAAAGCAAATATTACTATGAGCATCCTCTTTTCAGATATTAGAGACAGTTTCAGTATTGTCTGTGATACTGCATGCTTGAAAACACGCTCTCAGTACAAGATCTAATGGTCACATTTTGTATGGATGGAAGAAGAAGGAAAGTTAAAACAGATCATGAAGCTTTACACTGGAAAGTTTCTTGTATCTTATGTGCACAGGTAATATGTTCTTAGGACTCATGGAGAACAGAGGGAAGTGTGGTCAGCAGAGCATCCAATTCTGTAGGTCCACAGGGTCACAGAGAGAACATCCCCAAAATGCAAAAACGCGATGTGGGACGAGGGAGGGGGGCATGTATTTTTGTTAATCCTGAAACATCAGTAAATTACAAGAACAGGTCTGGGAAGGTCAAACTGTGTCCACCACTGGCTTCAGCAAATGTCTTTCATACATCTCCTCAGGAATCATTCTTAGTACAGACTACTGCATTTGAATAGAAAGATTTATACAACTGTAAAATAAATATATTTAAACCCAAGTCTATGGAATTCTGCACCCTTTTAGACATCAAAAAAAATGCCCAAGAACTAAGTGAGCAATCCTATTGTGTCTTTATTAGGAGAGAGACCAGATAAAACTTTTTCCTGATCCTGTCTTACCTACCACAGTCCTTCCCAAGGGAAACAAATACTAGAAAATATTTGAAAGAATATTCATCCTAAGAAATAAAAATGCTTGCCATGCTCTTCTAAAGGCAACAGAGTAGCTCCGAATGGTCTGCAGTATTACCTGTAACTTTCAGATAAGGAAACACAGTGAATTACAGCTGGCTGGCCAAGTCATTCTCAACAACTCTCTTTTGGTTCTGCCAGTGGTATACTGCATTAGCAGATCTACTAGTTTCAAAGATATGATGAGTGGGATAGGGTAGCACTGTCAGCAAGAATGGCAGAGTAAGTAAAGAACCAGAAAGTTCCAATCACAGCTCAGTCCTGTGCCTCTTTCATGAGAATTATTTATCATTGAAGACAGAATTCGTTTTTTCCTTCAAACAGGAGAAGGAGGGAAAGTAGATGAGAAAATAAAAAAAAAAAAATAAAAACTTGGCAAAAAACTTTGGAAATCAAAAAACATGCAAGACATGATACCCTGCACCATGCAGAATTAGTGAGTGCTTAGGTACAAGCAAGAAATATGCCTGCAATTGCTGAAATTATGAAAATTACTGTATATCTACACTCACTACGTTATTGTAGAGAATATAGAATTTTGTAATTAATTCACATTGAAACACTGAGATTCAAACTGTAAGCAGACCAATATGATACCTAAAGAATACATATAAATTATACAGGACATGATTTCTTTACTTAGTGGAGATCAAACCAGCAAGTTTTCTGTGAACTGCGTATCATTTGATTGCTGTATTTCTATAACATGCACAAGAAGGAAGGGGAAACATCTGAAGTTATTTTAATTTTCCCAAGTCTTCTGGCCATACTGTATGAATGCTAGGGTGGGTCTGGCATTGTCTGAAATGTGTCAGGGTCCTTTTGCATAGCCTCATTTCCTTCTTCCTGTCGCTAGGAAGGATAGTTAAGCATGAAAAGTGCTTGTTTACAGTACAGGACCATCCTGTTAAGCACATGAGTCCTCTTCCTCTGTCTCCTTTTAACCAGCCGAGGGTGCATTGTGTTTATGCTCAAGCCAGTAGCACAACTCCCATCAGAGCAGAATTGGAAGAGAAGTCTGAATCTCTCAAGAAGCACAAACATAACATACTGTGGTATCCTGCCTAGAAAAAACTCCAACTTTATAGTGCAAACTGCATCTCTAAATATTTGCAGAACTCATAAATTCGCATGCCTCAAACAAACCACTGCCTAGGACGTAATGAATCAGAAGGACCAGAAAAGTAAAACCAAGCCACCTCATCTCCTTTTTCTAGGAATCTTAATATAAACAGTCAAGATTAGTGCATGAGTAAAACTACAGTACCTTTTTTCCACCCCCTACCAGAGGCAAATACACTGGGCACTTGTGAGTTTCCATGAGCACCATCAGTCTTCCTCTCTGGCCCAGCAAGGGCAGCTGCAGAACTGGCTGGGAAGACCCTGACTCAAGAATTTAAAATCCTAGACTGAACCTACACTACTGAGAACTAAAACCAAATAAAACCACCAGATATGCTCTTGCTGTTAACTACCAACCACTTAGGAATGACATTTTATGCCATGTGGGAAGTTTAAACCTTTTCGTATTTAAAACAATGTATCAGCACTTCCTTTTGATTAAAAAAGTATCAATTAACAACCCAAGGTCTTTTAAAAGAAGATGGGATCTAGAAGTCTTAGAGGCCACAAAAGGTAACTCCAAATGCTCTGATTTCTATGAACTTGTAGGTGAAAGGAATCTTGTCAAAACAATTATCTATATCTTCTCTTGCATATACTGTATTCTATAATCAAAGAATCTCAGTCCTAATTACGATCCCATCAACAAACTGAAGTAGTAACCCAAACCCACTAATTTGAGAGACATCCATCCACTTACTGGCCATCTCAGCCTTCTTCTTTTTGTTTTTTTTGCTTCTACTGGAGATGCAGAGCAGGATGCCTAGAGAACTGCAGTAATAATACCTGATAGATACACGATAGCAGGCTACAGCTGTAGAATCAACAGACACACCTAATACCAACTCCATGTGCTGTCAGCCAGCAGTGGCCTGCTTGCCAGACAGATGCTGAATCAGTCTGGCACTGAGTTGTTGACAGATTCATACTCAGAGGCTCATAAGAAATCTGCCTATTATCTTCCTTAAATTCATTACAAACAGCCTTAAAGCATAACCTGACTCAGAGAATTGTTACTAAACTGCTGTTAGGAATTTCTTGATCAGGGCAGGGCAATTCAAACAGATCACACTTACTCCTGTAAAAAAATTAAAAACATCTATAATTGATGGCTAAGATAAAATTGCATTCTTCAGTCTTTCAAATCTGGTGTGTTAAGTACTATGACACATCAGGCAAAATCTTCTGACTTAGTTAAATAACTGTTTAAATGCAGCTATTTCTTCAAATTTTCCCAAAAAGAATATGAGGGGGCAAAAAACCCGAAAGAAACGTGTTGTACCAATAGTAAGTGCCTTGACTGGCAACAGAGCTCATTAGGTACATGGCAACACATCGCTCAACAACTTCACAGTTTCGGTGGTACTAAGTCATCGCAGTGGTTTGCAAAGAAAGAGAGGGTGACACGGGACGTAAAACTGACCGACTGGAAAACGGCATCGGCTTTCTGTTTTCCTCGAGAAGGGAAAAAGGAAGAGGGGGGTAGGGGTGAGCCCGTCTGGCAGGAGGTGCTGCTCCTCCACCGGGATCAAAGCTGCCGGGGGTGACATCAGGGCTGGCCACCGCCGCACGGGGGGAGCCACCGGGCTCCTGGAGGCCATCGGGCTAATTACGGAAAACTTCAAAAGGAACTCGACGGTTCCCGTCTCGCAAGGGCTCCCAGAAAAAAAAAAAAAAAAAAAAAAAAACAATAAAAAAAAGAGGCGCAAATTACAAGAGGGACACAAAACNTAAAAATGTGCTGTAGATATTTGTGAGCAGATAGGGACCCATAAATTAAATAATTTATTTTACTGTTTGTCTGGATTCTGTGATCACTTAAGCAGCCATGCAGTCTTGTGAGATTTCTAATGTGCTTGCTTAGGCTCTTTCTTAACAATTGAGTGCTCCCCGGGGCCGCCCCGCCCCCGGCTCGTCCGCTCCGCGCCCCCAGAGACCCCCGAGCGCCGGCACCCTGCCTGGCCACGGCCCCAGCCCCGAGAGACGGAGCGGGGACACGCGCGGAAACACCACACACGGACACAGGCACGCACCCGGGCACACGCACACACACACACACACACACA